>JADNRV010000073.1:0-258619 GCA_015499995.1 Flammula alnicola
GTTCGATCTTCCAGGTGGTCTTCCTTGGGTTAAGCACAAGTATCCCTTCCTTGGCTTCCTGACCAGACCAGCCTATATAATATATTGCCTAGGGATGTACCTTGGTCCACATGTGTCCACATGTGTCCACATCACCCGCACCGTTGCAATCAGCTCCGAACCTTCCTTGATCGAAGAGCTTGAATGGAGATGCCGCGATATATATCAGAAGGCGCGACGTTGAGCCATACTCCAGATCGACAATCCCCGCCAATATAGCTCGTGAAATTCCTGCTTTTCGGCCGATATTCCCATCCAGTGCTTAATTTGGACGACGGAGGCAGAAAGAAAAGGGAAAATTTGCGTCGTCGGCAGCTTGACGGAGTTGGGATGAAGCACTGGGGGAGAACAAAACATTGTTTGTTCCTAGTTAGTTTCGCTTGCATGTTCAACTAAGTATGTACAAATACGCGGTGCATATATTACATGGCTTGCTTAGCGATCCCAAAAGTACAGGCTAGGGGTGGGATTGAGTACGACCCTCTGCAACGTTCGAATTTTTCCCTGCGATGTAATTTCAGTGGTCTCCGAATAACTTTCGATGCGGGTGTCCGCTCCGAGAACTACGTAGTACTGGTCCGAGTCGTGAGGGCGTCTTCAAGTCGCCGAGTGTAACAGTGTTGCCCCTGTCTTGCCGAGTTAGTCACTCCGAGTCCAGTCGACTCGATCGACCCCAGGGCAAGGGCCAACATATTACACTGTAAGAGACTGTATGATAGTGTATCCTCTTTTATCCTTCCCTCCGATTTCCTCTCTGTTCGCTGACAGTGATAAGTACTTATGTACATAGACCATCGGGAGATATCTACTCCTGGTATCTTGACCTATCTTGACCCAAGGGGCTGAGAATCGAATCGAATATATACAATCGAGTTTCCAGAGTTTATCCCGAGCTCTTCCGAATTACCTAGGTGACGCAGTGAGACAGTGGCAGGAATAAATCCGGCAAGCTGTAGCTCTCTGTGGAAAAATCAAATAATATACAAAAAAAACGGGCGACATCCAAAGAGGGTAACTACGGTGTCAATTAGTAGGCTCCGAAAGACACCCATCCAGGCTGTGGCGCAGGTACCATCTACCCCAGTCTGACCGAGTCGCCACTTCGACAATCAGGGGAAGTACTACCCAGGTCCAGCCAGGTCCCCACATGGAGTTCGAAGGCGATCCGAAGTCATTCAGACAGAATAGTAAATTTCGAGATCGACGCTTCCGATATGATTAGACCACCCGGGGTACTTCAACGGAGGAGTTATTTCAGCTCTTTCATCAAAAAGCGCGTATGACATGTATATCCCACCTTCGCTCTGGCAATCACAGCAACTCTGTCGCTCATCTCCAATGAACGGACGAAGCCACGCCCAAGCTTGCTTCCAGTTGCACAGAAGACCTCTTTTTCATCGGCGTCTAAATCGCGCTCGTTGGTATCACTCGTCCAAGCTACTTCGTGTGTCACGGAGTGTCTGCATGCCCTGATATTCGTCTGAATATGCCAGACATCTGACCCTTCGTTCGCGTTCTTCGCGGTCACCACTCCGGTGTCTTCATTGCGCATGCGAGTGTTCAATGCACCTTGTATTCGAGTCTGGAGGTCTTCAGTATTGATAATGTCTCGGTCTTCAATGAAATCCCGGACGATTGCTGCCTCGAACCACGTCCACGATCCCTGATATTTACCTGGAAATGGAGCTGAGCGACAAATAATCTTTATAGAGCCGGTGACAACGATACCTGGAAAGTTATTATCTATGCACCATCCCTGGTCATGGCTCGTAATCCTGAAGCACACTTTCTTGATCATGACAAACGCGTCTGGCACCACAATCCACTCTGATAACTTCGGCGTGACGAGACAAGACGCTGACGCATCGTTGTCCAAACTGTTGCTGGCTGCGAGAGTCAAGTAATTCCCATCTGTCGCGTATCGAGCAGAAACTTTGGGCCAGTAGCACGCATCGTCAAGGATGATGTTCGCCAATTCCGGTGGGACTTTCTTTAGAAGACACCGTCGCGCGTCGAATACTTCTTGAGGTGTCGGGACATAGCACTCTATTTCTTGGCTCCTTGCCAGAAAAGACTGGAATGAGCCCATGATTGCTCGTGGTTTGTTGTAAGATTGGGAGGACGGCCTTTGCATGGCCAGGGCCTGTTCGCCGTCTTGGCCGTAATTGGAGTTGACGATTGTCTGTAAGATATGTCAAGGGTCTTTCACAGAGACCGAGTGCAAGGCTAGAACACCGACCATAGTGTACTGCAAAACATCAGCCGAATTCAACGTCCCTCGTTGGTCCCTGGTGCGTGGTGTTAATCCTCAGCCGAGGCAGATGAGAGTAAGAGGGTGTATGGGAATGTGAATATGATATGATTGTCATGTCAAGTTGTCGATGCAATGCCTTGGCAATGCCTCACATTCCCACCAAATGTCAATGTCTAGATTGTGCATATCTAATCTAATCGCAACGCATAATCTAATCTAATCTCCCAGGTCAGTCGTCAAATGAGGTTGCATCTGGTTGACCGTTGCATCGCTCTTCGGCAGGCGCGTATGCAGTTTGTCTTGCAAGTTGTGACCTAGAAAGGACATATAAGCGGGTTGTCGCATGGTCAGGTCGGTTGCCAGATCAAGGCCTTGAAGTATCACATTTCATGAAACATCTAAGCCGGAGAAATGGATCGGAGAATGCGCTGCATTGCACCATAAAATAATAATATTCAGCAAAAGTATAATACCTTCATAACAATTTAATTAAGTTACCATGCGTCGACATTAATTAAATGATGGCATGGTGTACAGACAACGGTGGAAAGTTCGAAAAAGAGGTTTGCAAGATGTGATGAATGAAAGCTGAGGAGTCAGGAAAATGGGCAACTAGAAGTTTGCATCAGCATCGCACCAAACATTCGAAGCCATGACGTTACAACGCACCATACAAGAAAGGATCCGAATACATTGTTCGAGTTACATGTAAACCTTAAACCTTCACCCCTACCGCAGAGTATGATCTTCAAGGTCAGTAGCGAACCGTCCATCGTTGTATCCACCGCCTGTTCTGCCTCCGGCCCCAGCTCCGTTCACGTCTTGGCCTTGACCCGTCGCACCACTGCCGAACTCTGCTTGCTGTGGGCTGTTCGGATTGCTGTTCACGTACGCACTGATGTAATCGTATTCATCATCATCGAGTATGGATTTACGATTCGCAGCTGGAGCTCCGGCACCCAGTGGGACTGAGCTTGGGGGAGAGGCGGCGGGTGCGGGTGCAGGTGCAGGTGCAGGAGCAGGAGCGGCGCGATCTCCTGAACCCCCAAGCCCGGACCCGTCTCTTGCAGGATACGGCGAACTCGGCAACGTCTTCTTGGTGAATGGATCGCTGTGGCCTCCTAGGTTATCCACGCTGGTGTTGCGTGGTCTCTTGAACGCAGCAGCCGATATCGTGCGGGCACCTGAAGAAATCACGGGCGAGCTGTTGAGAGAGCCGCTGGACTTGGTATAGGCAGTAGTAGAGCCCAGGCCCCGTGGGTATCGCCCCTCTGGCTGCTCTGGTACGTTTATCGTCGGCGGAATCTGGGAGGAAGCACCGGTCTGAAATCGAGGCGGGAGCTGGCTTGCAGTGGGCGATCCAGGAGAGTGAGATCGCGCAGCCCGAGCCTGGAACCGAGGTGGTATCTGTATTTCTGTCGACTGATTCATGGCTTGGAATCTCGGAGGAATCGTCGTTGTCGTCAGATGTGCGTCTGGACTCTGCTGCTGCGAGAAACCTGGCGAAGACTGATAGGATTGAGCATACGCTTGGGCTGCGGATATGCCCGGTGGCGACCCATAAGGACTCGGGTTCTGGTAGGACTGAGCATACGACTGAGCAGGCGAATATTGAGCATTTGGGTTGAGATCGGCATAAGGATGCGGAGACACGTTGCGCTTAGCGAAAGGCGCGGATGGAGGTGGGAGAGCGGAGTTGTCTGACCCTGCGTCCGGCTGCTCGCTATAAGCACGAGAGACAACTGGCAGTCGTCCACGATCGACCGTAGGCTCTGTCTGCGATCTTTGGCCCATGTTTGATGGATTCGGTTGACTAACTTTGAGGGCTTCTAGTTCACGACTAATCTCGTGTGCAGCCGCCGCATCAAGAGCCTTCTCGTCCTCTTCTGATTTGAAACTCGGAGGTGGAACACGATGGTACTTGGGCTTGTTGGAATCACTGGTGGCAAGGCTGGCATTTCCATTGCCCTCCTTATTGCTATCATCAGCTTGGACTGGTTCTGAGCAGTATAAGTAGACCTCGCCAAGTGAGAAGCAGACTAGACATACCTCTCTCTGTTTCGTTAGACGTTCGTGCAGGTTCGAGAGGCGAGGCCTTCGTCTTATCATTGAGATTTGATTCCTGAAGTTGCCTCTCCTTCTCCAGCGAGCCCCGCTTCTCTATCTCCGCATCAACATCCTGGATCTCTCCAAACCTCACATGCCTGCTTATCCGCTGCTGTTCCTCATCAGCCACAGGCCCTAATCTTGTGTTGGGCGGGGCTGTGGACGTCACAGGGCTCGAGGGTTCCGACCGAGAGTCATCCTCCTGCGCAGACGTCATGTACGCAAGCAGTGCATCGTCGTTGGCCGAAATCCCTGAGATATTACGTGTGTGGCCGAGTGCTTGGACCGAACCATTTGGATTGGCGCTAGCCCATGGGTTAGACATGTCAGGCAGTGCGGCTCCAGGTGGAGGCGGAGGAAGTGATGTCGAGTTAGAGGTGACGTATGGTGGCGCAATGCTTCCAACTGAAGGAGGCGGGGGCCGCTCAAAGGTTGGTATGACGGAGGCCGGGGCTCTGACCATGACTGTCCTTGAGGACTCGACGCGCTTTCAACAGCTCGTGTCGTCTCCTCCGTGCCGTGCGCCGACGATGGAGGACCAGCGCCGAATCGACCACCCCACGGTGACAACGACTGGTTATGTGTGCCCTCTGTAGCTTGTCCCGTCTCCTCCGACACTCCATCCAGAGCCGCCGCGATCGATGCAGATAATGACTGATCTTGGTCATGACGCGAGCCGAGCGAAGGTGGGTCATGCAAGGTGTATCCACCACTCGCCCCTGCAGGTCGCGTCTTGACTGGGAATGTAGCAAATCGACCTCCAGATGTGTTCGACTTGTCGATCAGACCACCTGGACGGGTATTTACGCCAAAGTCATCCACCGTCTGTTGCTCTACATTTGCATTCTGGGTTTGGGGGTAAGTGGAACCAGAAAGCTGAGGTGGGTATGGCTGGTTGGCGAACGATGCTCCCGTGCTCGTTTGAGGCGATCCTGGTAAGTCATTGACTCCAAATGGTCTCGGGCTAGGATAATCATCACTGCTGCGTATGGGAGGGGGTGGTTGTGGTTTGGCATCTGTAGGTGTCCATGATTCCGAACCAAGATTGTAACTGTCATTGGGAGGTGGATAACCAGGAGAGTCTTGCGATGTGCCAGCCAGCCTTTGCTCGTATTGCCGACGATCGCGGAATCCGACTGATGGAACACTGGAGAGGGTAACTTCGTTGATACATCGATGAGCCTCAGCGACGTAGTTTTCCGTCTGGCTGTGCCCGTAATACAAACTGCGTGGAAGGCCAGGTTGTGTGACCTCCTCGGATATTTCCTAAGCAGGAAGATACTCAGCTCAATTCGACTCCTGGCTGCATGGCACACGACTCACTGCTATGACCATTTTCCCGAATTCTGCCACAATCTAAGGGTCATGGCTGAGTATGGTTCAAAGACCACAAATAGGAGAGGACGCACCGTTCCCTTTTCACAACATTCAAGAAGACCCCCGAACTTGAGCCCCATCCACATCCTCGTCGCCGTGCGCTTGAAATCGCCCAACGCCGCCTCCTCAGTCATGATATCCGAGTCCATCGTCCGCATTTCATCTCGAAGGCGATTCAGAGATTCCGTTTGCATTGCAAGATTCTTGTGCTCGGGACTCATTTTGCTCAGCTTCTTGTCCGCGTCCTCCGCCTTCCTGTGCACAGTACGCCGCCTCCGTTTGAGGTCTTCCAGAGCCTCTTCTCTTGTCCGAATGGACTTGAGTTGGTCTCGCATGACATGGCCGTGACTTGCATATTGTGATAACGCCGAAGAGAAGTGGTTCAGGATGGTCGTTGATGCGCTCAGAATGTCCTGTAGGTATGCCCATCAATGAAAGGCAATTGATTGTTATCGCAACCTTGTCACTTACACCGAGATCGTCTCCTTCGTTCAACCCCCACGTCCTCAGTGCCTCTGAGGCTTTTGAATAATCGACACTGAGCTTCTGTAATCTGTCTTTGCGTCAACATGAATTGGCATCGCCGCGAAAGCAGCACGAACGATATGAGAACTGCTTTCTCAGCAGTGATCAGGTCTTGTAGAGGCCGTAAATCCTGGTTCCCGCCCAGTGCTGGCAGCGTCGAGTTGTGGGCAATCTTGGTAGCCGCGGTCTTGAACATTGTGGGTGTGGGTTAAGCTGCGCAGTCCAAATTTGGTTCCGTTTCACGTTCGGCACCTCAGCTCCACACTATAGACTCGAATGGTGGTGTAGGACGCAAATGAAAGGACGTCTTTAACTTGTCTCTGTGGCTGGTAGTATACAGTTGGCAACGGTCATGACATGGATAAAAATACGAGGTATATTAGGGTTTATTCCAAGTTTATTCACAACTTTTTTGCTGCCAGTACATAGTCTCTATGCGATCTGATGATAGCATCGGGTGCAAAGGAGGCCTTGATCCGATGTTTATTATCAATTTATCTGCAATTTATTATATTTATTACTCCTTCTCGACCGTTGAATCTGGAACAACCGACGGTTCTGGATAAGCTGTGGCTTTCATTATGGTTTCATAGAGCCAAGTAACACTGATGGCGGTTGCAGCCTGCAGACCGATACATACTTATGTCCATTCAGTAATCGTGACTTGTGGGCAAGTGTCGGGATGTTGGACAGTCCAGGGAAATCGTACGGCCGTCAACAAATCATGTGAAACTGCCAACTAAGAATGGCTGCATGGGCGCAAATGGGCGGCAGAGGAAAAGTACCTAGGACTTGGCGAAGAGAAAAAAAGCGAAGTATCAAGGGATGAGACTGGGCGAAATGACAAACATATGTATGCGTTCAGGCAGTCGGGACGTCGAATACTCAAACGTAGCGAAGTTGAATCAACAATTGTGTGATGCCGCCAACAGTAGTCACGCAAGAGACAAGGTTTTGTTGTGATCATGCATGAAGCTCCTGCAACGCCAACTCTATTTCAAGTTTACACATGTGTCCTATGAGCTATAAGAATAACTTAAATCGGCGCATACGCGCCTGGAAATAAGAGACTTTGAAGGAGTCCCGATTACCGGGCCGGACCTAAGTTTCGAGCTTTTGGAGAGCTTTGCCTTGTGAGTCGAAGGAATATAGATGTTGAAAGTACTTGCTGGTGAACATGCGCAGCCCAGGCGAAACGCTGGTGATCGAAAGAGTTAAAGATAGTAGACAATTGAACCGGTGGCACGTTCCAAGGCCAACCCAGATCTGCGTCGAGTGTGCGTCGAGGTAAGCAAAACGCCAACAAGATGACCATTCCCTCAAGCTTGGATGGCAACGTCTCTCAATCGTGGAAGACGATGAAGAGACGTCGACATTTAATGCTGAATGAGAGGTGGGGACGTCATAATAATATATGCTGAAACAGAGCCCAAGCTAGAACCTATTTGTGAGAGTTGCAGTTCATAAATGATGTAACAGCTTGTAGCCTTGCACGCATGGATCCGTTTCTGTAAACAGTGAAGCAGACAAGCATTCATCCAGTTTCAACGAGACTTAACCTAGGAAGCACTAGTAAGCTCTATAAGCTGGACTGTGCATGCCCGACATCCGAGGGGACAAAAACCAAAAAGCAGACTGAGATGGAGGTAAGGTGGAAAGAGATTATCGCAAATTGATCGTAAATAAAAACAAATATGGGTCCCTTTTTCGCCGACATTACTTTTACATAAACCTGAACCTGAACGACGGTTAACTCAATACATATAATTGCCAGCAAAAATAATGCGTAAGCTATCGGAGGTCATTTCGATTCCTCGACAAGGCGGAATGAGGCGGAGTGCTGGCAGATCGATTGTGCAAACAGTACGTGTCACAGTATTTGCTCCTTGCTCCCGACGTCGATCCGACTGTGCTTATCCCTTCAAAATTTTCAGTTATGAATGGAACATACAAAGGCGGGACCCACAGTGTGGCCACCTGTCGTAGGTTAATTTCCTTCCGGAACAGCCACTCCTTTTATCCAGCTGCCTTTAGATGCCAGTGATAGATTTCATTGCATCTTTCCCAATCTTTGTGGTCCTGCTACCCTAGAAGATTTTCTTGCGAGGAAGGCACCCTGTATCGTGGTGTTGTGTATGCTCCTCACCATGTGCCAGATAATGGATCTTGGGGCCATGTCACGCCCAGTAAGCCGGAGACACTCTGGCTCAGTGCTCTGGAGCGAACCATGGATCTCATCACGTTGCTGGCCCCACCACTGGATTAACGAGTATAAAGGATACAGAACTACGGACGACTGAAACTCAAGCGACGCCTTGCATCTTATACCTCCTACCATGACTACTGCCACTCGAGGATGCATCGGCTCTACCGAGGAGAAATTCTCAAGGACGAAATCATCACGGAAAACATCCCTCGCCCATCCCGCTCATATCAAAACCAACCTGCCCTGCCCCGCAGACGAAGACCTCGACGAGGTTCCTCATCCCGTATACACGCCCAACGACATCAGCCGCGTGCAACGAATTCTCCTCCACTTTGTCCCTGCTGAGCTTGCCGACGCCATCATCGACCTAGCTGAATACTGGCCTTACGTCGGGGTATCACGGAATGCCTTCGCATCCGCGTATTCTGCCCTGGACGGACCAGACAGAAATGCTCAATGGTGCTACCTCGTTTCTCCGAGAATCCCATCCCTCGAACGAGACGGCGTCCGGGTATCAACTACTGTGAAGATGGTCAAATTTATGATCAAGACGTACGAATCCTCCTGGGGGAGAAGCGAGGATGTCCAGGGTGCGTTTTAGTATAACGTGTTCATGATACCCCTATATTTACATACAATATTCTCAGATCCGTCTAAAGGGTTCAAGACGTGGTTTGAAACCTCTATCATGCGAAAAGACGAGCCCCCCGAAATCTTATCTTACGATGAGCACATGCGCCCAAACGACTGGTTTTCCAATTTGGTGTCCCACCCCAGATACTTGAATGATTTCGGCGAAACGCAACGTACAGGATCTCCAGCGGACAATCCGTTCGACTCCAGAAGACGATGGCACGTTACTGACAATCCCGAATCGACTAAAGATAAAGGGTGGCATGAAGTCGTTTGGAGACACGATGACAAGAAGAACGTGAAGGTGGAAATTGACGCGGAGACAGGAATGGGAACAGGCTTGGGATTCATTGATTCTCTCTCGGTCGACGACCGGATTATTCTCATGGCCAGAGCTTTGGTATGTTATTTAAACTATCACGCACAGGCTGTCAGATGACTTTTTTTCCAGTCTCCAGGATGGATCAACACCATTTTCAACGTCAAGATGGAAATTTATTATGCCTTATCGTCGTCATATTTGTAGTAATAATTTTTTTCATTTGACCTCCCATTTGTAGATCTCCGCCTACTTTATGGTATTGGACATTTCTTTATGCTTCGTATAGAGTTTTTTTTGTACCCTAGATACATCCGTACGTGTCCAAGTTCAACGACATCAGCAACTTCTTCGTAGGACCTTGGTCCTTTGGAGCCTCACACTTTTTTGAGCACTTCCTACCCCGAATCATTTTTATGGGGGACATTTGATACATAGAAGGGACCCTAATGCTTTGATATGAGTACCTATCTTCTCAACGCCACACTCCCAGAATGGGGCACTCCGCATGGGAAATTTAGACAATCACAGCTGAGTTACATACTGTAATGCTGTGGAACATAAACGCGCCCTAAATGTTCCTCGAATTTCGCATGGCGCTGACAAGAAATGAACATGGCTTTACATGATAGAAATGATCTGCCGTCTTCTTGAAATATATATAAAATCAAACCGCACAAGAACCCCGCCCTTCACCATCACACATGATTTGATGAACGATTTCCACGATCAAATAAGTATCCGACGAAAGCAACGGCACATGCAGAAAGAAGAAACACAATCGAAGGTGGCTCTGTGTATCCCCCAAATTGACGACCAATTAGATGATGCCACATACATAATTTCGGCTGTTTTCATTTTAAAAAACCTGAGCACCGTACCAGATTTGCTCTGTTACCCTTATTTCTGCTCAGAACGAAGTTCTATATTAGTTATACAATAAGTAGATTACCATGTACGAAAAGCAGCCGCGGAGTCTGTCCATGCGTAACTGCAAATTAAATGGATATTAGGGTCCATGCCCTCCTGATCTCCCGAAATATTATAGGGTGGATGGGATCTTTCCACAAGTGTCGTCCATTGTCAATGAGGACTGTAGACAGGTGGCAATTCCAGAGCAGCGGTGGGGATATCAATCGATTCCACGTTAATGGCGCGCACACCGCTATCAATATGCTGTACTCGTGCAGGATTTGAAGGGGTCGTTGTCGAAGGTAAAGAGGCCTGATCATCCTCGGGAAGATGGCTGACGATCTGATGTTTTCCGACTGGCCGGTCTGAACCTTCCCGCAGGAGAGGCGGAATTGTCATCGATGGGGAAGAAGAGCTTGAAGAGGAGTGAATCGGACTTCTGCTAGGAAAACTATCCTGCCCGAGGCTTTGACGGAGTCCAGTGGACTTCCGTGACGAAATGAAGCCAGAAATCGCGTTATGAGTGTTGAAGGTGAAACGGCATTGTTTTCGACGTTGCTTCTGGGATCGAGTAAGAATGGTTCGACGGAATAATTATGCGGAAGTTGTCTAACGTCAAGCGCTGGAATATCGGCGTGTCAAAATACAGTTGACACAGTATTAAATTATGGGCTTACGAGAAGGTGGGCCCCATGTTCCTCTGATTTTGGCCAAAATACTGGCTGTACACGAGCAAGGTCTCGCATCGTTCGTCGCCGTCGTCGAAGAAATAGGAGAAGCAAAATGAAACTTGTCACCATCACAATGCCTCCGACGACGCCTCCCACTATGGCACCAATGTTCGTCCTTTTGTTTCCGGAGTCTGTATGGATGGTTGGGTCTGTGGCAACAAAGTAATCAAACCAGATAGTTCCTTCCCCCGGTCCGGCATCTTGATTGATTTTAGCCATATCGACGATCAGTTCACTTGTAAACAAAGTAAGAAGCAACATACTGCGTGTGATTGCATTCGTGACTTACTGTTTTCCTAACGCTAACGTCGGTGATACCCAAAATTGTTGGTTAAAAGTGTCCCCTGAACCAGCTTGCGAAGAAACTTGGACTGAGGGTGCGCCATCGATGGAATAGTTCGCCAAAACACCACCAGAAGTCGAATCAATCGTGCCATAGACAGCAATAGAGCTTCCTTAAAATATGAAATCAGAATCAATCGAAAAGCGATTCGAACCTCATCACGATATGCGACATACCGCTAAAAGTAACACTGAAGCTATCACCCACATTCGTCGAGCTCGCGACAGTGCCATCGTGTTCGTGACTGCTTCCTCCGCGAGCCCAAGTGCCAGTGTACTTCACTCGAGAAAGGTCCTGATCGTCGATGATTGTCTTCGACATCGGACTAACAAGAGGTCAAAATTATAAGGTGTCGACGGTGCATATATACAATACGCTGGTCCATATGCTGCGGGTAAGTATCGCCGAAATTCCACAAGACACCGGGACACTCACAGCCATTTCATGAATCATTTGACATGGATCACTCTCCGAATGGGCGTCTCTGACCCTGGATAGGTAAGCAGTTAAGCTCCACTTTATTCGCCTATGCACTGAACAAGAAAATAAAAAGATACAGGATAAGTCACTACATCGATTCACTTACTAGTATTTGTCGTGGTCCAGACTCTGCTTCAGGGTCTGTAGCTGCATTATGATAGACCGAGGAAGGACACGGATTCGAGGAGAAAATTCATCGGACCAGTTTTAGGAAACTGCCACTGCCATCCGAGTCGATCGGATTTTGATCATCTGCGTGTTGATCTGCGAGGATCTCATTCAGTAGGGCGCTCACTAGTGGATATTAAGTATGTTACACAATTCAATACTGAATTTCTGAGGCTTACGACTTGGAAGACGCAGGGGGTTTATCCTTAGCTCTTGTCGAAACAGCAATATCAGTGGAGCGCCAGACGCAGTTTACCACTTGAAGATTCTGATAACCGTAGCTTGGCATTCCTCGGCAGAAAAGTACGTCACGGAACTTGGACTTTCCCGATGTAGTAGGCCTATACGTAGCCTTTGAGTCAAAGCTGTCAAGCACGTCCGGGGACAACGCAGTTATTTCAGTATGCGAAATCGATTCTCAGCCACGTCGCTACGCACGAAAGCCACAAGATCGTGTCTCCCGCAGCAGATGGTTCTGAATCCGCCTATAGCACCGTCATCGAGACGAAAAATTATTGAGGGTAATGTATGCACTGGGGTCCGATGTCCGTGAATGAGGAAGGCGGAAAAGGGGCGGGGCACTGTAATAGCAAAAGAATACGCGGATGCGAAATACTGTGCATGGAATGAGAGTAATAAGATGCAACTAAGTACACACGAGTGTACAATCGTTATGTCCGATTCCAAGGCAAAGTGCGCTTGTAACGTTGCGTCCGAGTCTTTTTTGTCATTGGAGTCCAAATGCGAGGTCAAGAAGTCTGAAGCCGTTGCAGTCACATCATCCCGAGGTCCACGCAGTAACAGTGGACGCGAAGCCATTGATATTATCCTTCTGGTCGATCAATCCAATGCGATCGATGCTCAGTTGATAAGTCGTTGCGACGGTCGATAAGCTATAGATGCTGATATCCGCTGAAGAGTCAACGTTAAGGATTTGACTTTGACAGTTTCTGGTATTGAGGCAGTCTTGGGAATAGTTCTTGATTCAAACGTCGTCAGTTTTTTAAAGGAAGATGGTATTTTATACGCACGACGAAGAAGCTGTACAACCCGCACCTAGAAAGCAAGAGACCCGTCTCATCAGAAACATATCACGGAAAGATAAGGCAATAAAGATACCGAAGATCAGAATATTATGAGAATCTTGGACAGTCAATGCCCATGAAGATGCGTTTCCTTCGTACGGAACTGGATCATGGTAATCAGGATTAAGACTGAACGGTGTCGGTACGGCAGGTTTGGGTTGAAAGTAAGGCTGCAGAGATAAGAGAGAAGTTAGCACTTGACGATAAAGCCGGGTTTAGCTCATGAGACGCACACTCTCCGTTTGAATCAACCCCATGTAATGATTTGTCGCTCCTACCAAGTTATACTGATAGATAACATGGTGCTCTGCTGCATGAAAACTGATCTTAGCGTGGTCTGCGAGACACTATAACATAAGATAAATGAGCGTACAGGCCGTTCCGATCATCCACACAGGTCCCTGAGACTCTGACAAAATACCGCGTCCCGCGTAAGCGGTGATCTGGCCTTCGCCTTCGTAGTCCAGATCGTGGTCTGCAAGCCAGACCCAAGTACCCTGTGGCTCGTCAGTTTGTACAAGCGAATGTGACAATAAAATAATACAACACACCTCGAAGTACCCTGTCGCGGAAGGAGTGATGTGTAAACTCAGGAAGGCGGCGTAGCATGGATCATACGGCCCAGTTCCGAGTTGGGGACAAGTCGAACCTTCGAGATTTGTCCCTCTGCCTTTGATATAATAATAAGTTCAGAATTCGTTAGACAAGCGATGTAACATGTAAAGTGCATACTTCCAGCAAGTCTAAATGTCAATAGTAAGGCTTCAATACAATCTTCAGGCCTCAAGCTCAGTAAAGGGGTTCCACGAACCTGATATGGGTATCCCACATCCCAGCACCCGCCTGCACGCCTTCAGGTTCTCTCACATTCCACTCAACGACGATTGCACCAGCAGCAGGCCCGACAGTCGTGAACACGACATCAGTAATCTCTGTTACCCCTTGCGCTTGTCCGTGCTTCTCACCGACCCGGAATACCACCTGTGGATTCTTCTGGTCCTGGAACGCCGGTCCTTTGCCTGCGAGCACCGACCAGGCTTCGCCAACGAGGCGCGTGCCGGCAGGGATAGTCAGCGTTGATGACACGATATAAAACCCTGCGTCGAGGAAGATTATATTGCATGCTGAGTACTGTGGTATCGCCTCGTGAGCGAACATCGAAGTAAATCAAGATGATAGAAACAGACCTCGTTGAAGAGCGCCTGCAGGGCAGCGGTATCGTCCGTTACACCATCGCCGGTAGCGCCGTGATCTCGCGCACTGACGAAATCGTCCACGTCATGGTCTTCGTACTGTGGATGGCCTCTGCTCACGATTCTGCCCTCCGGATCGAGCAATGACCCTGCCTTGTTAGGGGCAGCTACGTTACCCTGGGTGAAAACGGCCTGCCCATTGTTCCCGCTATAGACATTGCCCTGAACCCAAGACGCGATGGTCTTCGTCCTGACTGCAGGAGAAGTACCCGGGAGGACAACAGTGCCGTTCATGACGCCCACCGCCACAGGGACATTGGTCAGCTCCGCGTTGTTGATGACGAGCGACCCGGCGAGCGTGCCATTGGATGGTTGTGAGGTGCGAATAAAGATGGGTGTGTTGTTGACGACCGCATCAATTACCGCTTGGGCACCTGTTGTCTGTTCTTTTACATCAGCAATAGTTAGAGGCGTCAATTGTTTAATGTGCTTTACCTGTGTGGCGACTGTAAGGCCTCCTGTTGAGATGTCGAACCCAACCTAGAGAAGTGTAAGGGCCCTGTTTAATAACGCGTCATTTCGATGCCATACCTGGCAATTGTTAAATTTTACGTCCTGATAGGTCCATCCTCAACGTTTCATAAGCAACAGCGTTGGATTTGAAAGAAAAAACTCACCCCAGTTCCATAAACTATAGACACCGATTTGAGCATTATTCACGGTGATATTCCTGACCGTGAATCTTGAAGGAAAACGCATCAGAAAATTATGAATGGAAGGGAGAAGTAGCTCACTGCTGATTTCCGCCCCAAATCCCATATTTCCCTAAGCAACGTAGCATTAATGCTGCATTCAAAAATTTCAAGAAGTGATTTGCCTCCATTGAACACCAAATCACCCATGAATCCACCACTGCCGGAAATTAGCACGATGGAGATGCAGAATGGCAATGCTCGATTACCTTCCATTTTCCATCCAAATGCCTGTGAACAAAATATCAATATGTTTCGAGTAAGAGACATAATATTTGCTATACCTTGATGAGCAGTATTTGAGGCAGCAGACATTTCGAAAACGATATTAATGAGAGAGGTGGCCTGAGCGACTTGCCAGTGTATACCGGTTCCTTGCTGTTTCTGCGGAGGTACCCTATCGAGAACTGGGTCAGAAAGCTGGCCGACTATGCAACTACGAAATCTTACTGCCGGACGTCGATCACAAAATTCCTGATTGACCGATGGCTACACGACGGTACGTGAGTTATCTGAATGTGAGGCCTACTGATTGACCTACAAGTTATTCGTGGCTTGGAAATACTGAGAACCGCCTCCGCCCGGAATATACGGATTGGCATCTACATTTTCCAATCCGTCAACAATAGCTCTAAAAAAGGACATACATATGCACCTATCACAGCCATTCCATCAAATGTCGGTGCTGCTAGCAAAATTGGAGGGACTTTGGCGTCGCCGATGAGCTGGGTGTAGTAATACGGGATGATAGGAGCAGAGATGAGGTATGTCCTACGAGGAGAATTGCGTTAAACTTGGAATTCGATCAGGAATGGAAAAAATTGTCTACCCTTGTGGAAAGTAAACGATGGCAGGAGAGAGGCTTCGCGTTGTGTGAACACCGTGTAAAAGTGACCGCAACAAGAACTCACGTCGATGAAGCGCAACTGCCGCCGCCACAGCGATTTTGCGATGTTATAGCAAGACTTAGGGTGGCTTTATGAGAGAAAATAGGTGACCAGACAGCACAATGGACGCACTTTATTGCCTTCGTATCATCATGCACACCATCTCCAACTGCCCCATAGTCCTGTCAGTGAGAGCCAAACGTAAACATCCATAGAGCGCGGTAGTCTTGGCTAGACCACTAACTTTCACGTTCCTGAAGACCTTGTATCCCACAGGATCGGGATTGAATGGCGATCCTCCCTGATGCTTGATCTTCTCCATCCAAAATGGAGCATCCGTGTCAGTCGTTTTTTGGTTGTGGCATGTGGTAGCCTTATGAGATGGTATGGATTTTAAGATGGAGTTGAATACAGATTTTGCTGCCATGACTGGCTCGAGACCGGGAGGAGGTATGACAACCGCATGAACCGTCTGGACGACATAAAACAGCAAGAAGACGGAAGCTGTGACCAGGAGGCGCGACGTGTGACATGTATCACGTGTGATCATATCGTTGGATTAGGCGCGCAGCAACACCCAATGACTCAGATATTCAAACGAATGGACTCTCAAAGAGAGGTTTACGAGGGGCTTAAGAACGTGAATGATAACTCAGCGTCTATATAATAGTGGGTATACGCCCAGGGTCAGAGAAGCGCTAACAAATTTCGTCCGAATTCGAAGCGAAGAAGACACGAACATTATGATTTACGTGGGTTCAATGGAAGCTGCTGGACGACATGCGTTTGAAAAAGGATATCACAGATTAACTATGCTAGTATTCTGAGAGGATGTCGACATAGTTCTTAGAAGACTGGTGAAAGCATGAAGCATGCTGCACCATCGAACTACTTAGTGGAGGGCGATGATCGTCGAGCGTTTCAATGGCCGAGATGTGCTTAGTCTCGTAAGGCAGGACTGTTGCATTTCGCACAGTAGATTACCCTTCGTCTTAATTACAGTCGGACCCCTCATAACCATACCCCTCGGTGGACGGCCAGGCTATGGGTTATGAGGGGTTATTGCCTTAGAGAGGTGTGTTAAAAATAGATTCAAAATCATTGAAAGAATTTGTGGACCATGGAGGAGGGATTCATGTTGAAATATGCCATGGACAGTAATGTGAATCATATCCGCTGAAGAAGTTCAGTTAATACCAATGAAAACGGTATCTTGGTCATAAGAGCCGTGTGAAAATCATGCCATGGTTATGTTTTTGAGGCGAAAATGACAATTCTGTTGGATAAAAGGCGCAAAAAGGCTACTTTAGAGCTGCTCAGGTGGCGCGTCATGGTGATGGGCAACCAATAAACTAATTAGTTGACCCTAAAGTCATGATGTTCTACCTAATATGGTAGTTAAAACCTATGGGTTTTGCCTGCCGGGGGGTATGGGTTATGGGTTATTGGGGACCTATGGTTTATGGTATGCAATTCCCCGCACACCGAGTCGGTGGGCGGGTCGAGCTATGGGATATGGGCTATGAGGGATATGGGTTATAAGGGGTCTGACTGTATCAAACATTTGTAACCTATGAATAATTTACGTGAAATTGATAGGAATCAAAACTACCCGAGTCGCCGTAATGAACACTATAAATATAACTCTCATACTCCCCATGGCTTACATCCATTTGTGATAGGCTCAAATGTGGCGAGGAGCAGTAAGTTAAACCAAGTCCAGCAGCTATAATGTCAGTTATACTGCTTTTGATAAGCAATAATTAAATAAGGCAACCATTTGTGCGATGGAAAATTACAACGGGGCTTTAAAAGGCACCTTCTTTGACTGGTGATAGAGCTGTTAATCCGACAAGACCTGGAGGATACTTGTAAGTGTTATAGAAGGGTACCTGAATTATGCTCTATAATCGCCTCGGCACTGGAAAAAACTACAGACTATGCATAGTCTATAATGCAAATCTGACGCGATGTCATTCAAATGAGCCAGAGGATACCTGTTCGACTCCCTGTGCGGACCCCAATGGCCCCACGTCGCCCCGTGCGTGTCTTCCTCCATGGGTGTTTTTCAAACACAACAATGTCTCTTTTTTCGAGTCCATCGGACCCGCATGAAAGAACTCGTTTTACACATTCCCCATTTCTTTCTCGCTCAGTAACTTAGTGATTTGTCACACTCAACCTGTAAGCCGCTGAAACCGAGCCGCGACTCCGAGTGAAAGCGCCCGCTGGGGTCGAATGCAGTCCACTGCTCCAAATGGGTCCCAATGGAGCATAATGTAAACACATAACTCTTTACACATAGCTCTGTAAAAGACATTTTATCTGGCTACATAAGGGGTTATTCGGGTCTGTCGGTTGTAGAGCGTTAAAGAGGTATACCACTTGAGAATGAAATAGCACTGTGTGTTTTAAGAATATCCATGAAATCGCCCGGTACTTACTGGATAAGAAATGAAGACAAATTTGTCAGTCTCATATAAATGGGCGCCTATTCTGCTTATCTTATCAAATCGGCATTATCCGCTGCCCTGCAACTTGAACATCTCGGATCCACCACCAAATTTGGTATCTCACTGTCTCCAACTGGCCTCTAACAGAACGATGGAACATGTTTTAACGGGCCTTGTAAGGTGTTGCGTGCACACCATGCTTACATGCACACACTGCCAGAAAGCCGATAAACTATGACTGCCCAGGTGCACTTTTATTCCCACGCGCGCGCGCGCGCGCGAGTTGTGTCTGTGTGTGCACCCAAGGTGGCCTCAACTCAAGTAAAACTACAATTCCGTCAGGCTGTCAGCTCATTGGACCTCCCTCCATATATTTATTAGTTGTAAATAGCGTTTATCACCGTTTGTTAACCCAAAATGAAGTGAACGGAACCATTTTCGACAATGGTCAAACACTTTCCCACGGGTGCTACAATCTCTACCGAGAAAGCATTCGGGACTCGGGAGTTCAGGGGAGAAATTTGAAGGTGATTCTTTTGTAGCAATAATCTAAATTTCTTACAATTTGAGCTTAGTTACACTTTGAAGACCTCATGCACCTCAAATCTAAAAGACTATCATTAAGACCTGCTTAAGGTTCAACAAATATTAATATTATCTAAAAAAAATAGTCGTGGAAAGGTCTATTCGTTTATTTTCAAGGCCGTTGTAGGTTGACTGAAGGTTCAGAGATTTTGGATTTGAGTCAGCCTGGACAGTGGAGGCATGCATACACCAAAGTCTGAACGTAAAAATTAATCTGCTATTAAGAGGTCTTTAATATAAAACTTGTAAGAAATTTAAATTATTGCTATAATAGATTTGACAAAAGGATTGTCGCCTTCAAATTTCTCCATTGAACTCCCAAATGCTTTCTCGGTAGAGATTGTAGCACCCGTGGGAAAGTGTTTGACCATTGTCAAAAATGGTTCCGTTCACTTCATTTTGGGTTAACAAACGGTGATAAATGCTATTTACAACTAATAAATATATGGAGGGAGGTCCAATGAGCTGACAGCCTGATGGAATTGTAGTTTTACTTGAGTTGAGGCCACCTCGGGTGCACACACAGACACAACTCGCGCGCGCGCGCGCGTGGGAATAAAAGTGCACTTGGGCAGTCATAATAAAAGTCCGACCGGCAACCCCAACGTACGAACGGAAACGGATCCGGCACCGTCCGGCGCTCCAACTTTGTTGCCAATAATCGACTACTCACTCCACCAATGCCACACCAATGTGTCTCTCACGCGTCTCTCGCGTCCTCCTCGGCAAGTTTACGAAGCATGACGGCGACGAATAAATAGTCTTCGAGAGTGTCATCTTCGGCGTGTCAGCATCGGCTAGTCTACCGTTTGCGAAGCATATACCTCCGGATCCACTTTTCTCACATGCACCAAGTTTTGCTTTGACGACGTCGACGAACCCTCACAGACCAGAGATACCCACTTAGACGATATACAAGACGATGTCAAGACTGACTACACCGCCGCACTTGACCACGCCCACGCCCAACGCCAATAGATCTTCGAACGCACCAACAGAATCCGCACCGACGCTCCCGGGGGAAAGGCTCTCTGAAGACGCTGACGACAAGAGCCCAAAGGAAAGGCTTTACGCTGTCACGTCGGACCGAGTAGACGAAAGCGCCGAACGCGGCGAGGAAATGGAGGCGGGCGAAGAGGACAGCGACGTGTTGTGGGTCGACTGGGATGGGCCGACGGACCCTATGAATCCAAAAAAGTACGTCTCTTCGACCTTCGAGAGCTCAGGTAATTAACCTATAATGTTTGATATAGCTGGTCATATAAAAAGAAATGGGCTGCCACCATCGTTGTCTCGTCGTTTACATTTATATCCCCCGTCTCGTCGTCCATGGTGGCGCCAGCCACCGAACAGATAGCACGACAATTTGGAATATCGAGCACCGTGCTGATCGCCATGACCACAAGCGTGTTCGTATTAGGATACGGCAAGTACCTTCAAAATCTTGAGTCGCACCATCTCATTTTGATTTTGATTTAGCCATCGGTCCACTAGTAAGTCTTACCCACAAACAACCTTGTCATTGGCACTCACTGCGCACAGTTTCTCGGCCCCCTTAGCGAGATATACGGCCGTTCTCGTGTACTCCAATGCGCCAACTTGTTCTACCTCGGTAGGTTGACTCGTGCCTTCCACGTTTCTTTGTTCTTCACTCACACGCTCACACGATGAATCGATCACGCAGCATGGAACCTTGGATGTGGCTTCGCACAGAATGGAAGCCAGCTCATCGCATTTCGGTTCTTGGCTGGTCTAGGTGGGAGTGCGCCGCTTTCCGTACGTCAAAATTTCCTTCTTACCGCCACATGCCACCGCTGATTGCTGTGTTAGATCGGTGGAGGCGTTCTCGGCGATGTTTGGCATGCAGAAGAAAGAGGCAGGGCCATTGCGATATACTCGCTAGCACCGTTGCTGGGACCTGTGGTTGGGCCCGTTTGTGGAGCCTGGTTAGTATGAATGGAGACGTTACTTGTAAATTCTGACTAGTTCTCTTCACAGGATCGCGGAACGATCGACATGGAGGTGGGTATTTTGGTCCAGCAGTATCGTGGACCTCATGATCCAGTTTTCGGGTTTATTCTTCCTGCGCGAAAGTGTGTGCGCTCTTTCACACTTTGACGCGAAATTAATTTGGCTGACGATACAATTGCCTAGCGTTTGCACCGTATCTGCTAGACAAAAAGGCGCAAGGGATACGCAGGATACTCGACCTCGAGACAGGACCTCATAAACGTGTAATGACGGTGTATGAATCGAGTGGTGACAGATCGTGAGTTTCTTCTATCTCTATTTTCTGGACAAATTGCTAATCATTCAATCGCTTTCCAACGATAGATGGCAACATATATTTCGCAAAGCGTTGACGCGTCCGTTCCTCCTTTTCGGTCAAGAGACCATCGTGCAAATTCTGGGTATCTACATGGCATTTGTATACGGTAACTTCTACCGTATGTTTCCCGTCCAAGCTCTCTGAATAAGTTTTTAAACTAACGAAATAAACAGTGTTCCTGACGACTATGCCCGGCATATTTTCAAATGTATACAAAGAACAACCTGGAATCGGAGGGCTGCACTACATCGCGCTGGGCGTTGGCCTGTCGCTCGCGTCTCAGATCAACGCACACTTCATGGATAAGATATACGTAGACCTCAAAAATAAAAACGGAGGTGTCGGGGAGCCAGAGTTTCGCCTGCGTAAGTGTTTACTCATTCTCCGTTTCTCGGGGCGTCGAATTGTGTGGAGTCTGAGATCCGTTTTTTCGGTCTGCAGCGTCTATGTTTCCGGGGACGATTTTGCTTCCGTTTGGATTGCTCCTTTCGGGTTGGTCGGCAGAGGCCAAGCTACATTGGATTGCTACGGATGTCGTGAGTATTTCATCTAGAAACTTCTGATAAACCCATCTAACGGTTTTATTTCAGGGAATTGCGTGTGTCGGGGCGGGCTTGATCCTCGTCTTCCAATCTATGCAGACATACGTTGTGGATGCTTTTACCTTGCATGCCGCATCAGGTATGTTTCTGTCCCGGGTGGAAACCGATGTACTATGTTATTAATTTTTCCTCTCGCTAGCTCTTGCGGCAGTCTCATGTTTACGCTCTCTCACTGGATTTGGGTTCCCGCTGTTCGCCCCTGCTATGTACACCAAGCTCGGCTACGGAAGGGGCAATACTATCCTCGCATGTTTGGCCATTGCCTTGGGTTGTCCTGCGTGAGTTCTACTCTGTTCATGTATCGAATCGTGCTGATCAAATCCTTTGATCTAGTCCATTTCTGCTGTGGAAATACGGTAGGATCATAAGAATGAGCAGCAAATATGCACGTAAACCGCATATGCATCACATTCCCGGGAATGACGTGGACAACGGAGATAAAGAGGTCGTTGAAGCGGAGAACCATCAGGCGCCACAATCTGCAAACCCGAACTCGGAAAAAACGGAAGCGACACAAGGAGAGGTTGTTACAGCGAGTGAGCAGGAGAAGGTTTGATTAATGATTGGCTGACCGTCGAGACTGAGATATTTGGACAATTATATTTTATATTCGACTTGTGGCACCCGCTATATATAGGCTGCCTCGAGCCACTAATAATGGAACTACTTATATACATACATCCGCGTTGTTGTAGGCTGAAGCCGCCTGTCACCTCATGTTCCATATATTGGCAGACAAAGCATTCCCGGCAACGGTGGAAGATGTCGTAAGGGATGACAGTCATGCTGAGGGTGAAAAATGCGCTGCGTCTTTGTCACTCATAGTGTTTACACACCCCAGCTATATTCATTCTTTTCGCTAATATCTGCAGGTGTTAGTGGAACCTACGCCTCAAGTACCACATTCGCTTCTGCTTTGCTAGGCAGTCGTGCAAGGCAAAGAAGGATGTTCATGCTGACAGACCTCTTTTCGCGCTTGGTAGTCAATTTGCACATGGCACAATCATTTTTACACTCGCGTCTACGTGAATACGATGCTGTAAATTTATTCCTCACAAGATAGTTTCATACTTCTTCAGATTGTCGATAAGATTCTGCCAGCGTCCGTCATGCCATGAGGTGATGTCCTTCCACTGCTGACTATCTTCACCCCAAACAATCCTCAGCCAAATCACATAACCGGCGATGACGAAATCCGCCCAGGATACTGTATCGTCCATTAAGAACGGACCACCGCTCTTCGCGTACCAGACGTCGACCGTGCCGAGACCGTCTTTGTACTTTTCCCATTCCGCGTCGGCTTTCTCTCCTTTCGGGACAAGGTCTTCAAGCTTCATCCCAAATTCTTGTTCCCTCGTACGACGGAAGTATTCTTCGCTTGGAGGGTTGAGGTTTACGCACACGACGGGAAGGATGAAGCTCCATAAAGCGTCTAGATATCCCAGGTAAGTGTCCTCGAAGGGTGTTTGCAATCCCAACGTATTATACGGGAAGAGGCTAGGAGTTGGGTAGGTCTTTTCAAGGTATTCGGCGATGAGGAAAGAGTCGGCGATGTATACTCCAGTGGATGGGTCGTGAATGGCGGGGAGAGTGAAGTACGGACTCCCGTCGGGGTTCTGGCTTGTTGGCAAGATTCCGAATTTCTTACAATGCGCTTCGATATCTGGAAACTCGATCCATTCAGTTTTATAAGGGATGCCTTTGAAGTTGAGGCAGTATCTGCCACGAGTTGTCAGATACACGAAAGAAATCAAATTTTATTTTTACTATTGAAGCCTCTCACCTCGTCTTCCATGTGTTCGGTGACCAGCCACGTCCTGGAAGCGTTGACGGAATATCGTAAAATATGATAGTCATGAGGGCAACGCAGAGAGAGCAGGACGTGCCTCGAGCTTAAGATGCAGTAGATAATGACCTGGGGGTGTTTAAAATTCATCAGGAATGGTGGGCTTATAAGTATGTTCTGGGGTGATAACGGAGACTGAAAAATGCTTGGAAACCATCTGAAATTCGATATCATACATATGCGAATTTGAAAATGGTATCTGAGTAATCGAGTCAGAAGACAATTAATTGTCCCAGTACTGAGTCCCACCACTAGAAAAAGGACATGAGGTAAAGGACGCTATTGGGAAATGAGTACACACGAATTCCCGTCGAGACTAAAGCCAGGACCGGCTTCCAGGAACCGAGGTAGGCATATTCCCAGCTTCTCCTATCTGAAAGATTAGCGAAAATCGACGTTTGTGCTTTGCTTCCGAACCTCGAAACGAACGCGATTCCTCACAATGCCACCTCCACCCAATCACCCTTTCACATGCTACGCCTGCGACATTTTATACCACCCTAGTACTTAACATCAATATTACGACTCACAAGAATTCCTACTTGATCTCAAGTAATGCACCCTGAGACCAACTGATGCACAGGGGAACTCGGCTACGCGAGCGCGAAACCGCTCTACCTCCTCTAGCAATCTGAAGCTCGCCTCCCAGGCGTTCTTGGCGTTCTTGACATTCAGCATCATGATTAGTGTTGCGATCCAGATTCCGACTTCTTCATGGATCATGAAGTGATTACTTCGATTGAGGCGTAAGCAATAATTAAAACCATGTGCGCAGCAATTTTCGAGAAGAGGAGGGATGGTCCATGCTGGTAGTCGTGAAGAGGACTGGGAAGAATTGAGAATTGAGGATGGATGTGGAATAAAGTGAGAGTCAAAGCAATGTCGAAAGTTTCTTGAGATGCGTTGTATGCTCCTGCCGGTGGTTTCAAATAAAGACAAATAAAGATACTTACACAACGCGTCTCGCGTCGAAACGAATTTGAAATTTGCGGCCAATGTTGAGCGGACTCTATCAAGACTCTATTATGTAGGACTCTAATCAAGTCGCCAAGGAACCCTGGCCTTTCCCTGGTTCAGAGCCTACTCCTCCAAGTAAGCACTAAATACATCGGGGCCAGCAATCTGGGATTCTCCAATAAATCTAAGAGTCTTGCAGTCGGAAGCTCTGGAAGGATCCGGCTCTGAGTTTCAGCTGTGGCTTTTTTGGTTAGAATAACACTTTTTTTTTTGTTTTTTTTTTTTTGTTTTTGTTTTTGTTTTTTTTTTTCAAATAGGATGAACGTGTCACGTAAGTTCCTCGGTTCTTCAAGCGAGCGCTAGTCTTATTTGTATATCTCTAATTTTCCCCATTGCTGTCCAGTTCTCCAACATCTACTCTCTCCAAATTCGGATCCGTAGTAGGCAAATCATTTAGCTCCGAAACTCTTACTCCATTCAGAGGCATCGACGCCCACCTGCTTCGGTCCTGCGGAGAAGGAGCTCTACGACCTGCAGGCAAGAAATAATTCAATTCCAAGGCTGCGCCGTTTGCGTCGAACATATGGATTTCTGTTGCGTTGTATGTATTTTCCAAGTCCGCAGTGGTCCGCAGTGGCAAGGCGCCTACGATAATCGATTCGTAGCCAAAATGGAATATTTCGCCCTCTCGGGGCCCATCACATAAAAACATGACAATATCGCTTTCCGCTGTTGGGCCCATGGGCTGTGTGGCTGTCCTGGGAACTGCCAAAAACACTTCTTCGTACCGCAACATAAACGCAACGATATCGTTCACCCATGCTTTATAAGACACAACGTTGCTTTCCACCCCCCCTCTCTATTCCACTCTGATGTTCATGGACCATCGGTCTGCGCTGTTTCTTCTGGTCGGCTTGATGTCTTCCACTGGTGCTGCTCAACAGACAACTCTTCCTCGTGCTGATCCATTCGCTGACCCCAAGCATGACCCACACAATATTCTCAAGTACATCGCCTCGGACACCCTGGCGGGCATTGCACTCGGTAAGCTCTCACCAATTCAAAGTATCGTCGTAGCCTGGCTCATTCTGATTTCGTAATTCCAAGCTCTCGTCCTTTTAGTCGCAATTACGCAGACCTGGTTCATCAAAAAATGGGGCGCGAAATGGATGATGTCTATGACTATAGGAGCATATTGTATGTAGTAAACCACCAATTCCCTTTGACTTCGGGAAGACTAATGGGGGGATCTAGGTTTTGCAATCGGATTCGCCGCCCGCTTTGGATTGCATGCCCAACCAGACTCTTTGATGATCTATATGATTCAACAGACCTTCATCATTCTTTCGGTGAGACATATATGCAACTCTTGAAGTTTTTTTTTTTATTCATTATTTCTCTTATTTAGCCGTGTGCCTTCATTGCTGCAGATTATGTGCTGCTTGGTCGACTTGCCAGATACCTCCTCGGAGTCGACGCAGACAAATATCTTCTTGTGCCTAGTCGGAGGCTCACGGTTGTGTATGTCGTGTCTGATGTGGTGACATTCCTCATCCAAGTCAGCATTCGCATTCGATTGTTGCATGTACTGTCAATACTGACTTTGGGTCTACTGTCTAGGGTGCAGGAGGTGGCATGGAGGCTGCAGGGACACATAGTGGGGAGGGGCAACGCCGGTTCTGCTGATTTTGTTTGTACTTGTTGTCCCGCCTTATGATTCTGCATAAGAAATGGAAAAACAATATTAACGACATAACATGCCTCTTTCGCAAGGTGAAAAGTAAATCATAAGTTAAATAACATAGCTAGGCTTTCGCCTGAAAAAAATATAAAAAAGTTGCAGGATAAGGTCTGATCTATATGTAATGGGACGAAGAATGAACTGTAAATTTAAATTTTTTCAGGCGAAAGCCTAGATAATAAACAAAGGTGTATTTTATCTCTATAAATGTGGTCAATAAAACCAAGTGGTGAGCTGCAATTTTGCTTTTAAAAATGAGGCAAAAACGCGGTCAAAAGCTTACCTAATGCATAATAAATGGACGCGTCTGCAAGCAAAAATAACACTGACATGCTGGTCAAGGCTTTGGATACCCAAAAATTCTATTGCCTTCTACTCTAATAAATCTCAACTAAATATTCTATGTGGATCATGCCTCTGGGACATGAAGATGTGTGATTATCGTGAAGCGCTAACAAATGTCAAGGGTTTCGCGGATTTCGTGTGGCGGTGCCGTTAGTCAGCAGGCCATATCAACATCAGGCGCTGCCCCTCCCCACACATAGTCCCAGCATGGCAAAACTCGGCTCCCATGTAAGTTCGACGATTATTCATGGTAGTAGAACTATCTCACATTCCTTCAGATATTCCTTGTTGGTCTTATTGCGCAGGCGGTGTCATTCGTTTCGTTTTGTCTTCTATACCTGGTGTTCCTTTACCGCGTTCGGAAATACGCTCCAAAGACGTGGTCAATGGACGAAAGCAAAGTGTGGTACAACTCTTGGCTTGCCCTCGCGAGCGCCTTGATTGTTAGTTGTATTGGGATCTTGGTGCGTCGCAAAGATCCCTCGAGGTCATGGATTTGAGAGCTAATTTTGCCTTTTAGATTCGTTCAGGCTATAGGGTCGTGGAGTTGACTCAGGGCTTCCAAGGCCAGCTCGCAACATCCGAGCCATTGTTTTATGGATTGGACTCTCTTCCCTTATTTATTGCTATTGCTGTGTATATTCCTTTCTGGCCAGGACGGTTCATCGCTCCGACTACTCAGCGCAGTGAAACCGGTGAGGAGATTTTATTGACGAACGTCGATGGGCACGTATACTCGAAATTACAGAAGGGCGCGAGCTCCTTCGGACGTTAGACTATATATATGTGTCGTTTATTATGGATTAGAAAAATGGACAATTCTGAGGGTCTTCGCTTGGCTAAATGTCGATGGCTCGCTTCCTCGGAACAGCTGTAAAGTTATACTATAGAATGATTGTTCGGCAGCAGCTTTGGGTTGCCGACACCGAAATCCCGGTTTATCCGGTTTGCGGCCTAAAACTCTCCGAGGGTTCTCCGTGAGCGCCCAACATTTACCAAATATGGTAGTTTCCCAAATTTAAATTTCCTCCACGCATACCGAACAGTTGAAATCTATTTGCCCCGAAACGCGGTGAGCAGGTTACAACGAAGCGAGTATAATACAATAGGCATCTGACAGGGGTTAAAAAGTCAGAACATGAAACAATTCTACTCCCTAAGGTCGCCCCAGAAAAAGAAGTACGATTGTTGTGACTGTACTAACTAAGCACAGTCGAAATAATTTCCTGGAATGACTTCAGGACATCCTGATCTGTCTGCAATGCAATTTCAGTTTAACTACTTCGTTCATGGCTGCAAGAGAAAAGGGACCGCTCACCCTCAGTAGTAGGGCAGTCTGCTGGGTCATCGCAACATCTGATGCACGCTCGTGGTCCCGCAGGCTCGAGGAGTTCCACGTAGTGGTTGTACCTGTATATTGATCAATATGAATCACCGAGGTCGAACGAAAAAAGGTCAAAGAGCGTACCCGGCACAAGCACTTCCAGCCGGATTTCCACTCCCACCCGCACCACCACTCGAATCATATTGTCCGCCCTCATCATCGGCGTTGATTCTATCGAGCGTGGAAGGGTTTATACAGCCCGTGACTACCGAAGTTATGAGCGAGATAATATAAAACAGTGGAAGCTAAAAACACAGACGTTGGGCGTACCGTCCACTTCCTGCCCCTGTTGTATAAGCCACATTGCGCCAGAAGCCACCTGGCATGACGCCCTGGTCAGGAGAGGAGTGCGCGGGCGGGGTGCAGTAGACAGTCGTTCCTCCAGGGTACTCGCTGTCGCCTACGTTCGTGTACGAATCTCTAGCCGGCACGAGGTCGTCTATTCAGGTTCCTCCATTTTTGGGCAAGGCGGTGTAGAATTTACCTTGGGACGACCAAGCTAATTCACGGTTAGTTCGTTCCCAGACGAATTGAAAAATCGTCGAGGCACACCAATAATTATCAGCCCCATTGACGACCACGGTATTGTCGGGCGCAGCCCTCCTGCCCATGCCTAAGGGGTTTGGCTTGGCGAAAACATGGAAATCGATGGCTCCAGATATGAGCAATGCTGCTAGCAGCGTCAAGGCCGTCGTTGTCGAGATCATTTTAATGTTCCAGTGATATCGATGCAGAGTGGAAGAATCAGACAATTGCTGCAAGGCGATTATAATAGAATATGAATATAAGATAATAGGAAAGGCTGAAAGAGATTTGGTAAGTAATAGTATAGGGAGAGAAGCTTGCCCAGCTGACGGTTGGGACTTCATATATTTTGAGTTAGCCTCATTTTAGAATTTTATCGATCGATCCAACGCTCTTCAGAAAATCTGCTGGTAAGTAATCCGTTGTCCAGTAGTGATGATTCAACTTACAGATAGGTAGAGAATTATAACTGATCCTCTAAGTTAATAATTTGCTGACTCTAGTCTCCGACTCTCTGCAAATACATGAACCCAAGACGGAGGGCTACATTAGCCGTTCTAAAAATAGATCTGCGCGCAGACAACGCGGGGTAAGAGCTCAAAGAGCACTCGAGATAAGATGACACTCTCTGTTTGCCTGATACGCACGAAACTCGTCATTGCTTGTCAATGAGGCTTTTCTTGAAGTTGTCAGCATTGGCAGGTGCGTGAAAGAGTCGTATTGCTAATTTCGGTGGGAGTATTATCGTGCGATAAGTATGCTATCCGATTGCGGTTCGACGGACATTGTTCGATTGAGTCCATCGGCAGAGGTGCCCCAAGAGTTCCAAGATGTCTAGCTCTCCCGTGTCTTCGTGATGATGGCAGTGATTTCTGCGCCCCATGATTGAAGAAGATAAAGATAGCGTACCCAAATTGCCAAAATAAATTCATGATACGATAGAAGTAGCAAGCTCAGCAGCGCCTCAAGCTTGAATGCATTTGCTCGGTCTAGACGCGCGTTTGTGTGTTTTCAACATGAGATAGTGGCAGGGAGTAGTATCAACTACTCGGTAGCCGTGTTCAAGGATCTGGTCAAGAAGGGATTGAAACAGATGTTCAATTCCGAGGTCAATGGAAGAGACGCACCCAGAAGAAGGAATGCTATCGTTGTGGACATAATTTGGCATCAAGAACAGTGCTCCACACGGTACGCTGTCCAACCTATAGCCGTAGAGCCTATGCTGTCAGCCAGGGCCCAGTCAAAGGTCGAAGAAGAGGCACACCTTTATTGTCCAGGTACTTATCCATCGCAGTGAACGCACATCGCCTGATCTCCCTCTCCAACAGCCAGGCATCGTCGCACTGCACGACGCCGCAATCGTGCAGTACACAGATCGCCTCTAGGAACCACGTCCTTGAGCTGAACTCATTGGATACCTGGGTGGGGATCGCGACGGTGCGGAACATGGGCAACAAGCTGTCTTTGCCGACAACATCTTCGTACCCACCTAAAAAGGTCACGTCTGCGAGGCGCAGGATGGCGACGACGAGCGGCGAGGCGATGATGTTACTCGACTCGACCTCGAACTTCCACATTCCGACCGAGTCGTTGTCGACGATGTGGAACATGGTGCCAGAGGTGCCAATCGGTGATACGGCGGGGTTAGGGACGAAGAAAGCCCAGTTCCAGGAAGCGAGCTCGCCACGGTAGGTGAGCACGGCGTAGAGCAGCCCTGGCTCAAGCTCCTCCGCGTTGAGTGGGTGTGTCACCTGGGCGTCTGGGGCGTCCTGTGTGTCTGCCATCGGATACTAGGAGAGGTATTAGGATCAGGGTAGGATCGTGAGTGAAAAATAATATCTTTATCTCGAAATGCCCAGAAGACTGTCTCAGCCACTTGATTGAGCTTCCCAGACGGAATCTTGCCCTTATTTGGCATCCTTGCTCCGTGCCTGCACCTCCGTTGGCCGCAGTGTGGGAGGTGCAGAGCCGATGTGCAAGAGGGCCTACAGTGGAGGGAATGGTCGCAGTACAAGTTGCGTTCTGTTTTTTAAAAAATATTCTTCCACAATAAGTAGCAAGTCGGGGTCGGGGTTTGGCTGTCCCAAGCTCATCCCCCGAATGACTTAAGATAAGGTCAGGCTGGGAGTCTAGATCTGAAGTTGTCGTAATATCCGGAAATTATTTTTGTGTTTTGTTCACTGTGTTACTCGTGGATATAGCTGAGGTTATTTCTGGAAATTAGAGCCCTAGCTCGATTGCTGGGAGCGTTGAGACGAATGTTAGGGTTTCGAATGCGAGCGATATTGCTCGAATGAGGCGGGGATCGCAGAAGGTGGTAGATATGGACAGAGGGTTGACTGAACCTTTTCCTCAGAGATGCTCCTAGCCGATAAAGTCAAGCGTCTGACTGTTCTTGGTTCAGAATGGTCCATGCATTGAGAATAATCGTCGCGCGCTGGATGAAGTCGTTCTGAGATGTACCGGAATTTGGAAGACAAGTTTTATTGGGTATATGCTCTTCAGCGCTTCAACAATCGTTCGGGATATGATATCCAAGAATCCGGAACACTAGTACCGTAAAATGTATGCATACGTAATGGTAAGCTCCTTGTCAATGTCTTGAAGCTGGCAAAGGAAGGCGTACCTCATCCGAATTGTCTGATTTTGAAATCCTCCAAACCCCGTCCCCTTCGATATTCCTGTCAATACGCACTATCCCCGTCCCATAAAAAATACGGCATAAAACGCCACGTCTGCCAAATCTATCACGACTTTTCCAGGAGATGTCAAGGACCGGCCGAGATCGATCCTGACGGTTGCGCATGGTTCTGGACAATGTGACGATATCATACCATGCACTCTTTATCAATTATTATGGAAAATAAAGGCCATAATAGGGACTCACCAGTAGGCGTCGTGTTTGCTGCACCATGCTATCGGAATCAGCATGACAGCCATCCATGAGCGGCTTGAATGGTGAGTTTGAGAAACTCATAGACATTTTTCGGATGGGGAGGTAAGGCCAAAGTCTGAATCCGATGGTTAGCTGTATTGAAGTCGTCTGTGGGTGTTAGAACAAGCAAGAAAATTTTGCGTGTTACATCAGGGTAGCAACGCTCTTTTGCTTTAAACAGCCACGTCGCCACGGCGTCGGGCTCCCTCTTCGCTCCCGTTTCCTGCAGTATTTTACATAATTGCTGCGGAATATAGTCCAGACATCTCTTGCATGTTTCTTGCGACTTAGTGGGAGTGACGCTCTATCCAGGACTTCCAGAGGGTGGGGGAGATTGAAGACTTCGAGACGACATAGACGTTCGGGGAAAGCTAAATAAAGCGGGAGTCTGCGGAGAAAAAGTGAGTTTCTCAGGCACAATTTACCCATTGGTCACTGTTCTGGACAATCGTTGCCGAAGAAGTCCAGGGAAGCTTTTACCTTGTCGGCTGTGAATTTGTTGTGCTGCGAGTCGGTAACATTTCGCGTGTTGAGCGCCTCGAGGCCGTCTTTTGACCTTTTCTCTCTCTCTTGCTCAGCCTGCGACTAGCGCTGCATATATGCGCCCGCGATGGCTGCTTTCCTTCGCAAAAAGACAAAGCAGGATCCGATGAGCAAGGTCCTACCACCAGTGACTATATCCAGCCCCATTTCGCCACCTCCGTTGTTCGCCCGCTTTGCGACGACTGCTCAAAACAATACCACCAATGCTGCGAGCCAGCGGATCGTGTCGTCGCCGATGGCGCTCGCCAGCCGGAAGGAGTCGCAGAAGGGAGGAGCTGGGAGAGCAACCACTACTTCGTTGGCTGCTGGCAGTCGAGAGGCGGAGGCGGCACGCAGGAGGGTGCTGGAACAGGCTCAGGCCTCCCAGCCGTCAGTCAATGGGACGGTATATGCTTCAAGTTCGAGCACGTCGCGGTATCCACAGGCCCAATCTTCTCGACCAATTTCGCATCTGGGGCCAGACAAACCACTTCCATCTCCAGTCGCCATTCAACCTCCTCAATCTCCTGTGAATCGGCGCACGCCCGCCGGCTACGGTCAGGGGCCTCCTCCTACCTTCCAGACCCAAAATCAAGGTGTACGCTCTCGAGCGTCGTTGGACATGCGAGATCTCGAGAACAAACCTCTTCCTCGCGCTGGATCGGCGCGAGCCTACTGGCAGGATCCCAAGCCTCCTTCTACTAATTACGAATTCACACCAAAACCACCACCGAAACGTAATGGATCAGTTTCGACGGCAGCAGCACCCCGATCGGTTCAAACCCAACCGGCAAGATGCAGCCTATACCCCCTGCGGCTTTTGGACAGCAGCGCCCACCTACGGCCGACGACGAGAGCTTTGCTGGGCAAACCTTACCGCCACACTTATCGAACGGCCCTGTATCGAGGAAAGATTTTCCTCCAGACAGTGTCAATAGAATCGGGGGCGGCTCGTCGAACCGGATGAGCATGGTCGGGTCTCAGCAAACACGACCACAAGGGACTCCAATGTCGGACCGTGTACTTGATTTACCTCCTGATGCTGCCTTATTCCAGGTAAGTAAATTCAAGCTCGCTTCTGCCCCGTTTCTGCATCCCCGACTTCATTGCAATTGCATCATCATGATTCATCGCCCAGTTCACTTACCGTGCTGATGACGGAGGAGCAAGGTTAATCCCTGCATGCTCAGATTTCTCCCTCCGTGAAAATCTCGTCGACTCTGGTGATGTTGGGTTCTAGGCAGATAAGCTTGACCTCTCCATATGCGGTCGGATGCACGTAATGCCATCGACGAGGTAGATTTTCCACACGTTGTGATCTCGTCTCGCGTAAAGCCTGCCGCCCTTTTACATGTGTCTTTCTTCCCTCCGACCATTTTTTACACGTCTCGCATTTTATGCGTATCGGTGCTTATGGTCTGATAACTTATTCTCTTATCCCCTCGATAGGAATACAGCGATACTATCACTATCCCAAGTGCTCCGAGCTCCCTGAACTCGCGCCGACCTCCTCCTTCCAGTACCTTAAAGTCTACCGAACAGGTGCCTGGTGCCAACCAACCATCATCGGTGAGTTACATCTTAAGTTAGCATGACATCATGAACTTTTTTATCTGAACGTCAATCCCGCTTTCGCTTTATATGATATTAGAGCATTCATACGGAAACCGATAGGAACCCACTTCAACCTCAACCCTCCATACCACAGTTCGATCGCAATAGACCACCACGCACGGCCAGTCCACCTTTGCCCCCTCCGCTACCTGCTATGGGCGTCACGACAAGCCACGTAGTAGTGTCCGACCTGCTTCCTTCTTCTTACAAGGACTTCTCGCCGCCTCGTGTTCAGACCAACACGAACGTACCAAATTCCGCGTACAACAATGCCAATAACGGAAACCAATATCAACCGCAGCAACAGTTTCCCAACCGAGCCAACAGTCGCTCAACATCACCTCCCCTGCCGCCTGGCGCCGCCCTTCCTGCAAATTTTCACCCCTTCCAAGTTCGAAGTCAGGATGCTCCGCCACCTCCCAGATCAAGGCCACTGCCATCTGTTCACCACACCTCCAGAAACAACGTCCGTTTCCTGACCCGCATCCACACGTCGCTCAGCCGCCTCCTTTGCAGCCTGCGGAAGTCTCGTTGCGTAAATCTCTCAGTTTCCAGGCAACTATTGCGCCTTTGAAAGGCAAGCCGCGGATTTTTGCGGCTATGGAGGCGCAGGAGAACGAATTGGAGAAAGTGCCAGATATTCAACCACCACCACCGCCACAACCACAACTAATGCCACAACGTCAGCGACAACATCAACGTCAGGATCAGCAGCAACCAGCACCCCATCATGTCATAACGAAACGCCCGCCTCCGAACCAGCAAATCCAGCACCAACCACACCATCAGCTGCTGCCGTCGGTAGAATTAGAATTCTCGACTCCGATGTCTCGCTTTGATCCCCTTCCTAATGAGTTCTCGAACGGAAACGCGTTCGAGGCAGATCTGCGGTCTTCCTCTACGTATAAAACGCCTCCTACTCACCAAAGACCTCTTCCTGAACAAGCCACCCACATCAATCGGAAGCCGCTCTCAATGCATCGCGCCCTAATAGTTCTCGGTCTGTACCTCATCAAGATGAACCTCGTCAGCAACTGCTCTCGCCACAAAGTACACCTCGTTCACGGAAACTCAGCAAACCGCGTACCAACCAGATTCCTCCTCTCTGCATACCACCCCAATGCATCCAGTACGACCCTTCCTGGCACACCGAGTCTTATAACAAGGTCCATCAACACGGCGGGCATCGTGCCATTACCAAATCTCACCCCGTCAACACCACCACCGTCATTGGAGCCTGTGGTGCAGCTGGATGAAGACACGATTAGAAATGCCGGTATCCCACTTGACGACGATCCATTTGCGCGAGTGGAAGGTGTGACCCTGTTGAAGCCCACGACACCACCGCCTGCAAAGGAGGGCAGCATCAAGCGGCAGCGTGCCAAGGGATCGCTGAAAGGTGTATCTTCAGACAACGTCGCGGAGGATTTAGTAAACGGCTCTCGCGATGACGTGGCACAGGTGGCGGAGCCTCAGAAGCAAAATGGTGCGCCGACGCCTCTGACTCCGGTATCTCCTGAAGACTATCGGCAATGGAGGAAGGAACGCAAACACAGAAAATCGGGCACCGTGCCACCCCCTCCTGTGGTTGATATGGTCGTTCAGAATATTCCTCCTCGCGACCCCTTCACATTGGCAATGTTTGTCTCGGACCCTCAGCTCCTCTCTTCGCTATTGGCATTTCTTACCTTTTATGATTGGTGTGTTCTGTCGGCGGTGTCGAAGGAGATTCGTGTGCTACTCGTACGGACGCCTGTTCTGAGGGAAGCGGTGTTGGAGGCGTATCTGAAACCGTTGGTTACAATCGGTGGATGTGGGATGATCAGGAACCACTCTCGTTGTCCTTGCAGGTGCGCGACTTACTTTTGTGTTATTTTCCCATTTTTTGAATCGAAAATCTAGGACTTGAGCGATTACATGAGGGGTGTCTCCACGCCTACCCATGAATATGCTCGTGTTGCGGCCATGCACGTCCATTCTCTGAAGATCCACCCGAATCATCGCGACCCTTCGCTAGCGGAAACCGTTCGTAGCCTTACCGCCTCAACTCGTGCATATACTCGAGTGGTATTGCGACTACGCGCCCAAGCAGAAAAGGAAGCTGCTATCCACGCTGCAACTACAACCTCGAGTCATCCACCGCCCTCTTCAGTCGGTAAAGCCGCTGGAAGCTACTCGCCAGCTCGAGGAGCAACACCCTCTCGTGTCTCAAGTCGCGCTCCATCTCCGACAACTTCCATGTATTCTTATACACAACATAACAGTAGCCATCCTCATCCTCCTGGTTCAATCCAACAGACCTCTTCACAGACCAGCCTCACTTTCCGGTCGCCGCTCTTCCGACTTCGTCGCGCTCCGCTCCTCAGAGTTTTCGTGCCATCGCCGGAAGGTGATTGGCTTTCAGATAAGAGTGTCGTGGAGTGCGAGGCAGAGTGTAAACGTGCGGAGTTATGCATCTCATGCGTTCAGGGGATGTTGTTTGGGATGTTGCTGTCGGAGATGAAGGCAATGTGGGCAGATTGGTGTGGGATGGCAGCTATCTCCTCGTGAGTCTAATCTTCTTGTCCTCAGCCTCCCTTGTGGCATGCCCCTTTACCCCACTCCGGTGCTAAGATTGACTTTCCGGCTTGACAGGATCTGGACTATACATACTCCACCATTGGAGATCTTCCAAAATACCTCCCAACTTTAACCTTTCCACCGTCTTATTTCCATCGTGTGATACGCACAGGTGCCAATGCCACTAATCCTATCGTTCATATCGACATCAGTCCCTGGGGTGAGGAGATCGCCTTGAACCTACAGCTCCTTCAAGATCGCGTACGAACTGAAACGTAAGTTCGCATGTCACTTTAAAACGCGCCATGTTCATGGTTGTGTAAATTTAACTAGACCTCAAGGGGCTTATCACAATGTTGTGCGCTGGGTGCATCGTTCATCATTCTCAATCAGGGCTCCGAGAAGCCCGCCCCGATATAACAACTCGGCCAGGCCGTCCAATGGACGTATTCCAATTCCAGATTCCAATAACCTCTTCGTTGATCATGGATGGTACGGCACCGTCGTCGTTGAGACGGAGGGCACGAATGAGGCCCTTGCGGACCTACAGGATCGATGTGGACCTGGCGCATTCCCTCCACGTTCCAGAGCTGTGAGCGGTCACATTACACAGGCGCAAATTGAGAACAGGAAAGTTTTCCGGATCTTGCGGGAAAGGAGGTGCGTTGTATCCCTTTCTCGCCATTCTCGTTTTCTCTGACGATGCATCGCCACTTCCAGTCGACCAAGTGAAATATGGATCAAGGCTGTTGGAGTGAAGGAACGTCTTCTGTGATCAGATTATGACGACGCTGTTTTCTCGATTTCGTGCATTTCTTACGCTACTATGTGGTGAGAGACATGATATTTATCTTATTCTTCGGCTACTTATGCAGATATAATTTCCGAACCCCCCATTCCATGCTTTGAACCTTGCATAGTCGCATTAGCAAGCTTTCTTTTGATGCTTTTTTTTTACAACACGCATAAATTATCAACCATGTAGACTGTTTTCCTACGCTTAGCATATTCTCAAGTTGCTGTATCTCTCTTTCTGCCAATGCTGTAAATAGCTAAACGATGATATCGATGTCGGATTCCAGGGGCTCAGGCCTTCGAAGGACAGTAGTACAGTACCACTGACTTTACCAGTTCTATCATGGTGAGTACCTATCCTATAAATGACCTAGTTTTTCGGCATCTTGTTTTGCGAAGGATGTGAACTTCTCTAGAAACCAGTCTGATACACCGCCAACTGGCTAAAATGCCGGTGACATGTTTTATGATTTCCTAATTCCATCAAATCAAAATTTGTGGTCACAGCGTGTTTGACAGCTGGCCACAACCTGACGAAATTCTAGCCATCATCCAGGTTCGGCACAGCTGTCATGCATATCAGAATCAAAGGTCCGGTTCAGCTATCTTGTCCTAACTTGCCGCTCTGTATCTGAAAGCATTCTGGGTCTGTAAATAATAATTAAGCAATAAACAGTACTCAAGGATAACATCTACTTCCTTTCTTGCTCAAAAATTGGTGTGACTGACTCCTTTGACAATGTTCTCTCCGAGGAGGTCTGTGCGTGCACCACCAACTTTTTTTCTTAAGTCGTTTAAACTCCGACTGAGCTCCGCCCTGATAAATATCAACCATCGTCAAACAACTGTCACTTGTCGTCCTTCCTTTCCTCCCCAATCTCTCCTCTCCCCTTCGACCTTTTCTCTGTCGCTCGGAGTGCCGATATCACCCCCCCTTCCCACTTATGTGCATTCTTGTGGAAGAGTCTCTCTGGCCGCTTTTCTTTTGGCATGTTCTCGTCATGGCTGCTGTCTCTGGTCTGCTCTTGTTTGCTTTCTCAGTGAAAGCGTCTTCGTCTTGGTGTACTTCTTTGCTTGCTTGCCCTGGCCTCTATGGATATGAACTGACCTGTCCTCCCTTGTTTATATCACTTATGTTCTACTCTCAAACAGGTTCTCCAAGTTTCGTTTGGCTGGTGGATATTCGGCATGCATGGTGGAGGAAAGGAGTGGAGAATATAGTTGTGGGGATATCCTGTTTCCGTAGCATTCCTAGACTCCCTCTGGTCACATAGGCTTCATTGTGTTTTATATACCTTAATAGCATTTTTTTCGGAACACCATTATTTATGTGAGCAAAAAAAGAAGAAAAAAGCGAAAATACAAGGCTGAAAATATATATTTAAAGGAATCCGTGCTGGGTGCCACACCTGGTGATGAGCTGGCGACGACAACTGTGGACAGGGTTACCTGGTGACATGCTGCCATTAGAGCGATTCCAACGTAGAAATTACCTGCGATCATTGTGATGAAAGGTGACGAAATGTCCTGTTCAGGTCCAGACTTCCAGCTTTCTCACACATGTCGGCCATTTGCCGGTGTAGAGGCTTACAGTTACACGTTCTGCTTTGGGCGAACAATACTTAGAGAAGCAATAACAAGCGACAGCACTGCGACAATAGGCGTGGTGGAGTTTGAAAGCCTAGTAATATACCTTTCCCGGTTCTTTAAATTTCTATCGTCCTCACGTTCTCCCAGCAGCTCCCAGCATGCCAATTTACAACTGCGGGTATATTATCCAACAAGATTACCTAAAGCCATTTGTTATGAAAGAAACTCATGAGGAGGAGGAGGAGGAGGAGGAGGAAGGATATACCGCGCAAAGCCTCCTGGTGGACATCAATGCATGGTGGTATCACCTACCCCGTGATACACGACGCCGAACGCCACTTCCAGATAGTTCGTGTTTTGCGCTATTATCACCATCCAAACCTCCAGTTACTAACATGTGTCTCCCTCTGTTCTAGTCTACGTACCTGACGGAAAGAGTGGTTATGAGACCGGCGTCATCTGGATACGCTCTCGACGATTCATTGAAGCTGAAGGGCCTGAAACCTTGAGCGAGATCGAGGCTGACAAAATAGTCAAGAGGCGGTTTTTGGAAGCGATCGGCAAGGGTTTCAATGAGAATCAGATGGTTTTCTTACCGAAATCAGTTGAGTCGAAGTAGAATTAATTTGTGGTGAGGGAAAGACTGAGAGCCATGCTGCAAGTACAACCTTGGTACTCAGCGAGAGCATATCCAGATGACGCCGGTCTCATAACCACTCTTTCCATCAGGTACGTAGACTAGAACAGAGGGAGACACATGTTAGTAACTGGAGGTTTGGATGGTGATAATAGCGCAAAACACGAACTATCTGGAAGTGGCGTTCGGCGTCGTGTATCACGGGGTAGGTGATACCACCATGCATTGATGTCCACCAGGAGGCTTTGCGCGGTATATCCTTCCTCCTCCTCCTCCTCCTCCTCCTCATGAGTTTCTTTCATAACAAATGGCTTTAGGTAATCTTGTTGGATAATATACCCGCAGTTGTAAATTGGCATGCTGGGAGCTGCTGGGAGAACGTGAGGACGATAGAAATTTAAAGAACCGGGAAAGGTATATTACTAGGCTTTCAAACTCCACCACGCCTATTGTCGCAGTGCTGTCGCTTGTTATTGCTTCTCTAAGTGTTGTTCGCCCAAAGCAGAACGTGTAACTGTAAGCCTCTACACCGGCAAATGGCCGACATGTGTGAGAAAGCTGGAAGTCTGGACCTGAACAGGACATTTCGTCACCTTTCATCACAATGATCGCAGGTAATTTCTACGTTGGAATCGCTCTAATGGCAGCATGTCACCAGGTAACCCTGTCCACAGTTGTCGTCGCCAGCTCATCACCAGGTGTGGCACCCAGCACGGATTCCTTTAAATATATATTTTCAGCCTTGTATTTTCGCTTTTTTCTTCTTTTTTTGCTCACATAAATAATGGTGTTCCGAAAAAAATGCTATTAAGGTATATAAAACACAATGAAGCCTATGTGACCAGAGGGAGTCTAGGAATGCTACGGAAACAGGATATCCCCACAACTATATTCTCCACTCCTTTCCTCCACCATGCATGCCGAATATCCACCAGCCAAACGAAACTTGGAGAACCTGTTTGAGAGTAGAACATAAGTGATATAAACAAGGGAGGACAGGTCAGTTCATATCCATAGAGGCCAGGGCAAGCAAGCAAAGAAGTACACCAAGACGAAGACGCTTTCACTGAGAAAGCAAACAAGAGCAGACCAGAGACAGCAGCCATGACGAGAACATGCCAAAAGAAAAGCGGCCAGAGAGACTCTTCCACAAGAATGCACATAAGTGGAAAGGGGGGGTGATATCGGCACTCCGAGCGACAGAGAAAAGGTCGAAGGGGAGAGGAGAGATTGGGGAGGAAAGGAAGGACGACAAGTGACAGTTGTTTGACGATGGTTGATATTTATCAGGGCGGAGCTCAGTCGGAGTTTAAACGACTTAAGAAAAAAAGTTGGTGGTGCACGCACAGACCTCCTCGGAGAGAACATTGTCAAAGGAGTCAGTCACACCAATTTTTGAGCAAGAAAGGAAGTAGATGTTATCCTTGAGTACTGTTTATTGCTTAATTATTATTTACAGACCCAGAATGCTTTCAGATACAGAGCGGCAAGTTAGGACAAGATAGCTGAACCGGACCTTTGATTCTGATATGCATGACAGCTGTGCCGAACCTGGATGATGGCTAGAATTTCGTCAGGTTGTGGCCAGCTGTCAAACACGCTGTGACCACAAATTTTGATTTGATGGAATTAGGAAATCATAAAACATGTCACCGGCATTTTAGCCAGTTGGCGGTGTACTTATGGAGAGGCGCAACACCTGTTCGTTGCCACGGCTGATGACTAATCGCACAGCCACACAAAACATGGCAAATGAACGATTTCGTTCGTCTTCATCTAATTAACAACAATGAACCTTGTCTATGTCCAGTTAAAGCTTTTAAATAGTAAATTATAAAGGTATATGCAAGTATGGTACATGAAAAGGTATTAAAATTGAGTTCTAAGATGAAAAAAATGCACCTACACTAAATTATCTTCATGGTCAGAATTGTCAGATACATATAAGTAGAGTCATCTGCATGAGAATCGGCCATTTCAACGTCATCCAATGCATTTTACTTGGGCTGAGATGTTGGTTTTGTGTCGTTTTATGGCTTTCTTGAGCTCAGCCATGCACTCAGGCTTCTTGCCGATTTTGGATTTCAAAGGCACCCAGGTCCCATTCCGTGAGATCCTTGTAACTTTTCTCATTCTCGCGATGCCAATCGAGTTGCTCGTTGAGTTCTTGACCATTGAGCACATTGACTTCATTGTCAGATATGATTATTCCTTAGTAAGATATGGGTATCGCAGAGGCAGAGGATAGCGCGTCTGTGCGTTCCATCACGTGTTACGTAAGCTAATGAGCGCGTCTCTCATGTTTTTTTTGTGGCTCAACTTGGACATCAATCTTGCGTCAATCTGACCAAAACACTAGATCAAATTAGTTTTTAGGACTATCTCCTGGATTTGGGTTGACGAAATGGTAAAAATATGTTTTTGTCCTTGAGTAACGCGCTCTTGACGCGTCATTAAGCATGGTTCCTGGCACATTTTCTTTGATTTTATTAAGCCAGATCCTAAGTAGAACACTTATAACCTCGTATCTGCATGACTTATAGGTAGGAGGGCCGCTGCTGGGACGAAACTTGGATTACACTTTTTTGCATGAAAATATGAGGGGGGCACAACAACAACAAATAAAGGCCGCGCATCAGGCATTGCGCCTCTCCAGTACTTAGCTCAAGTGGTGTCACTGACCGGGTCCAGACTGGTCACGACCGGGTCAGGCCAAATGCGGGTCAGTGGAAGGCATTCTGACCTGACCGGTCAACAAGGGTCGTGAGAAACCGGTAATCTATATCCCGGAGTCCAGAGTCCACCCGCTCGTTTTCATTTCAACGACGTTTGCACTGCCAATTCTCCTCGTATTTAGCCTCTCTTTGCCCAAACCGTGATAGAAATACATCAATTGCATTTAATAAAGGAGGTAAGCCATGCAAAGTATCATTCTAAGGACTATGTAGATGCTAATACCTTATACTACAGTAACTATGCATTGTCAAGCTGAGGGAGCTGCTTCTGTCGTCGTCGCAGATCTTGAAGGCACAGATTCATTCTCCAGTTCATTGGCCAGGGCACGCTCATGCGCAAGTAAGTCGTCTTCCAGATTCTTCTTGCTCCCAGGCCAATAGAACTCTAACCCATCCTCCAGCTTGATTGTGAAATCAAACAATGCTGCGAGGGCGATCTGGGTCTTCGCAGGCACTCGAGTCTGTCGTGGAGGTTCGTTGGGAAGGCTAGTGGAAGAGGAGGATGTAGGGATGGAAGGTGAGGTGTCTCCCAGTGCATCAGGTGCGTCCGAAATCACCGCCTGTTGTATGAGGCCTGCCGCATAGTCACTAAAATTTGTAGGCCCCGGTTCAGTGCCATCTTCGGTGCCTGTGCTGGATGTCGACAACGAGATATCATCACCGTCCTCGTCGCCAAACTTCCTTTTCCTGCGCTGACGTGATAGACCCAAATCACGGTCCTCGCGCTTCATCTGCATTCCAACGGCGGTCATTTTGTGGACACGCTTTGCATCGATCTTGTTTCGGAGTTTGCTGTGGGTGATACCGAAGGAACTGAAGATGCGCTCGCAGCCCGCAGAATTGGCTACAACGGTGAAGATGTGTATGGCCAATTTGACGAGCCCATTTCGACCTTCAAGCACGCCACTGTCGACGCGAGCCCAGATAAGTTGGACGTCAAGTGGAGCCCCCTAGATTTAAATCGAATCAACGTGAGTATATTTATCTGTCGCAAAGCAGTCACAATTAACATACCTCGTCTGCAAACTTTTGCTTCATCATGTTAAGGGACATCGCCTCGTCAGAAAACTCTCCTTGCCTCCTCTTGTAATCTTCAAACGCTGAAAGAAAAGGGATGGTTGCTTTGCAACGCATCAACCGTTCATACACATGCTCCACGATTATGTATAGTTCTGATTCCCGGAGAGCGGTTCTCTTGAATAAGTCAGATCGAATAAAAGGATTGAGGAAAACCGCGACGATGAAGATGTCCTGATCGGCCTTCTTCCAACGTTTCTCGAGACTTTTGATGATACCGGTTCGCATATCTTCATCAAATTCTGTGTTCTCAGAATATATTCTGACCAGGTTACCGAGGGTAAGTAAAACATGATCGAGACGGGTGTGCGAAGCTTGGGAAACATTGGCGGCGATGGCGAGTGGCTCGAGGATCTTCTGAATTCTTCAATGCAATATTAGAATATTAGAAAAAAGGATTAGAGAAACTGCAACATACCTGTCGATCCGATACCAAAATGCTTCATCTTTGACGGTGGCGTGAATTTCACGAGCTTTCTCCTGCAATTCCTCCTTCGTCCCTGCGCAGACAACCAACTTTGTTTCGTTCCGAGTCCAGCAAAGTTGGAGGGGCCGCTTCAGTTTGAGAATCCGTGTGAGAGCGAGGTAGTGAGCAGTCCAGCGCGTGATGACTGGGAGAATAAGGGCCCAAGCATAGGCGAAAGTGAGAAGTTGCTCTTGATGAAGGAGTTCCAGTGCCGTGCCGTGGTTGTTGAACCACTTTACCACATCAAGGGCACGGTTTACATCTTCGGTAATGCTGCGTCGAATAGCAAATGTGTCGCCAACGACGAGGTTAATTTGATGTGCCCAACATAAGATGGCGATGAGCGGCTCTAGGGAACTGCACGGGTATTGCCGCGGGTTACGCGGGTTTTTTGATGTTTTGCATGTAGTACTTGTCGATACGAATTTTTTGCAATTTTTTTTATGCAAAACGGTTGAAAACTGACTGAGTTATTCATTTTTTAAGTTTGGTACTCATAGGTCCGAAATTGATGTCACACGGGCCACGGATAAGCGTCACGGGTATTTGTGACACCCGTGACGCTTACCCGTGGCCCGTGTGACATCAATTTCGGACCTATGAGTACCAAACTTAAAAAATGAATAACTCAGTCAGTTTTCAACCGTTTTGCATTAAAAAAATTGCAAAAAATTCGTATCGACAAGTACTACATGCAAAACATCAAAAAACCCGCGTAACCCGCGGCAATACCCGTGCAGTTCCCTAGCATCATGAGCCAGGGATAGAGGTTTTGGAGGAGGCGTCGCATCTTCTTTCCGTCAGGCCCATCGTCGGTGCACCACGCAATGATCTTCATGTCATATTTCGTCTCTATAAGGTGTATATCCTCGAGTACAAGCTTCAGGAGGTGGTCGCCTGTCTTCGGATCGCCTGTGACATCGTGGGTTTGAATGAGGTAGGGCTGTGAAATCACAACTTGAGTCTGAGTTCGTGACATTTAATTTGTGACCCACCTCATTCTCAACACTCATCAGCGACGAGACGAGGGATGACTTGGCGATATTCTTCCATCCATCGCAAACTCCTGTGGCTAGTTGTCCTTTGACCTTGGTTTTCACTGCATCTTCGACTTTCTGGACCTCCCTATCAAGAACTCGGCCTGAAATTACACGTCGATCTTGGACAACAACCTCGGGCCCAACCCATTTTTGAACAAAGCTCCGAAATCGAGGATTGTTAGCTGCCGACCAGGCTGTATTCATCGAGATGAAAAGTTTACAAAGGTCGCCTGAAAACTCCTCCTGGAGCTCGGATGGTGAGAGCGACTTTGCAAGAGATTTAATACCACCTGACGATGTGGCTTCATTCCAGGATTTAGATCTCTTGACCGAGATGTCGCCGAGAGTTCGTCCAACTGATGGAGTGGGGATATGCAAAGCAGGAGATGAAGGTAAGAGCTGTGAATTTGTTGAAGGTATCCGTTGGGAATTAGTAGCACCTGCGCCTGAGGACGAGTTGGATAACAGCGCAACAGTACGGACATCAGCTGGAACTGATGCGCAATTTTTCAGGTGAACCCGCATACGCTCAGGCTTCCCCGAAATCGGCTCAACCCTCTCGACGGCTACGAGTAAATTCTGTAAGTACGTGGTTAATTTTGTCATTTGCTTGATCGTCTAACCTGCTTTTTCCAGCTCAGCCTGGCTTCGCACCCCTGCAATCTCTCCTGCTCTAACCCTTCCTGCATCGTGTTCCCGGAGATAGCAAACCGAAGTAGTGATGCATGATTTACACCATGCATTTTTACTTGGAGTGATGAGGGCCATTGCTTCGCATGGCAAAACGAGGACCAGGTGGCCCAGGCCATATCAAGTCTGAAATTTTATTGAACACTTAAGCTTTAAGTGTTATCACTATCAGCCCCAGCCCAAATAGGACCATCATCCAAACCTACCAGCCCCAAAGTAGGGATTGTCAGGGGTAACCCTGGGGTATTTTTGCTGTACCCTTACCCTTACCCACCAAAACCCCTACCCTCCACCAGGGGTAAGGGTTTTGGGGGGTATGGGTAAGGGTTTCTGAAAACCCAGGGGTATTTAATATTTTGGGGGGTATACCTGTTAAAATTGAGTGGAAACTGTTTTAAAATTTGTTTATTAATTAATTACATTGAATTAATCATTTTATAATGCTCTGTACAGTGTTCTCTTGGATTATAAGCCAAATTTGGGCACAAAATCAAGTAAAAAGACATAAAATAATTCTTTTCAGACATCTTTGGTATGCAAAAAGATCAGAAAATTTCTCTTGGCAATACCCCTGACCCCTGCTGGGGGTAGGGGTTTTCCAAGGGTACAGAAATCTCAACCCTTACCCTTACCCCAGCATACCCTACCCAAAACCCCTGCGGGTTTTCAAACCCCTGACAATCACTAGCCCCAATCCACCCATTCCCGTCCCCCTGGAGGCGCACAAATACCTGCATTAAATCAGAATATATTTATAGATGCTATTGGATTTTTGCCCATGCCTCAAAGCGCCCCCAACAACGAGCAGCACCATATTTTGTCTTCTGGCACCATGGCAGCCTTTCAAAAGGTTTGTGCGCCTTAGGCCACGGCCTAAGCAGTCCAAACCCGATGTATAACATAGGGGATTCATACAAGAGACTAGCGAATACAGGTGAACAACACCAAAAGCGAATTGAAATGAGAAAGATCAAGTTCAATTGGAACAGTATATGATATTATAACATTTGGTGCTGATATATTTTACGAGACAACGCACAGGATGGCCATTCTCCATCTCAAACTCGGCTGTACAGCATCTCTCCTCCATCCCCAATAGTACACCAATTACACCGTAAAAACAACCAGAATCTTCTCATAATGTACATATCATGTTCCTATTCTGTCCAGGGTCCCGTCACTCACATATTGGCAAATGTACATGCCGTTTGCAGATCGAAAGGTGGACTCACAGACACACCTAGATCACTGGATCATCACTTGCACTGTAAATACCACTCTTACAGTGTCTCAAAGCAGACGCCATGCTCAGTTAGTGCTCCTATAATGACCACCAAGTGAGTAACATACCACAGAAGATGGCAACCACTCACTGACAACACCTTCTCCTTGACCCCCGTTTCTGATTCAAGTTCCAATTGAAATCCACGTCCAACGGGGACCTCAAAAATGCATGTAAGATCTCATATATTACCCCACCAAGGGTCCTGTCAGCCTAGAACATCGCACCAGAATGTTTTGCCTGGCTGAATTCTCCTTGCAACTGGAGACGGCATGCATCATGTATGCATGGAATCCATCTTAATCGTGAATTTGGGTGGATTCAGGGAGTTAACAGGGATGTTCTGGATGCTATAATGGTTTGGCTGGCTCGGCAGGTTGGTGGTCGAGGCTCGGAGGGACTGTGAGCAAGGCAGGACAAGTTTTGGGTATTGTAGGACTGTTGAATTTGAGAAAGACAGTGATTAGCATGTAATCTCTAAAAGAATAAAAAACCTTGGGTTCACCTGAACTTTGTCTCTTTATAGACCTCTCAGTTAATAAGTAGCCACTGCTCAACAAAGGTAGTAGAGGAGTGGACGAAAGTCAGACGGAGGTATGGATGGTCGGACAAGCGCCGATCAAACGCTCGCTTAGCGAATTGTTGGTCCAAGACCCAGTACAACCCTTGATCATACTGACAAATTGATTACATTCCACTAGCCTACGTACAAGGTGTTTCAAAAATCTATAAAGGGAGGCGAGAATTTACCTTATGTCCTCATCCTGTTCTTCCCTCTTCTCCTCCTCTCCTCTCCTTGCCTACTCATCTCCCAAGCCCTCTTTGCTATCGTCATCAGACTAGCCGCTCCAAGTCCATCTCACCCATGCTCGCCTGTAACGTCGAGTTCATAGCCCACTCGTAAGTGCCTCTGTCGGCTCTTCTCCGCCCACTTGTCACTGATAATAGCATATCTAGGCATCACATTATGGTCAGCAAGTGTTCTCATGCACGTAAGTAAGGCTTGCTGCTCACCTTAGCAGAGACTGACGATTCATCCTATACCACCTGTCAGCACGCCATTGCATAGCAAAGGTACGACCAAGGCTCGTACTCACGACCTCAGTTCCTGCTGACCCCCCATTTAACCCCAGATTCTCGCCATGCAAGCGTATCTCTCGGTACGTGGTACACGTTCTCCTCTCCTCCTCACCCTCGAAGATCTTGCCGCGGGTGTTGTCGTCGACCATAGGACAGGTTTCGAGGCATAGACAGACGACGAAGGACGAGAATTGGTGCGCATAAGGTTCATAAACATTCTCGGAGACGGCGTCAAGAACGTCGAAGCCTGACGATGTGGGTCTGCATCCCACCCCACCCAATGGCACCAGCACATTTGTATGCCCAGCCAGCGATGCGCAAATCTGTACCGCCCACCTTCGATCGACCGGAGAGCGGAATTCGCCACCACACACCCAGCGCATGATGGCCAACGTTCGTCGTCGTCTCTCCTCACCTCCTCGCACGCTGATGATCCCAACTCTCGCCCATCTCCGCCAGCGATGCCATATCATATCCGACTGGCCGCTGGCGCGGACCACCTCCGTCCAGGCTGCATCGTGTGCCCATGTCTCGTACGTGTATGTATCCGCTATGCCTTACTGTGATTCCTCTCGTTCCAACACCGTCATAGTGTTAGTTTCGCAGCTCCTAACTCCCATTGCGAGCGCCGAAGGCTGACGGACGAAGACTCGACGACAACTCGAGGACTATGGGGCAGCGATTGAAGGTGGGGGGCACGAAAGTGTGTGGGATGGCTGCACATAGCCGTAAATGTCGACGGCAGGGAAGGACTGTGCCTCCTGCGATGAAACACATGGTAAGCACTATCCCTGGGACCTGGATGTTGAATTAACACGTACTTATTGCATTCGTTTCAAGGTGCTTCTCGATCCGCGCCTTTCCGCATCGCGGTTCCTCCGAATGCAGTGCTCGTCGGTCGTGGTGTTCTTGGGGTTCAGGGTGTGTGGTCCCATGCTCGTTCATCCTCCGAGGATTCAGGAGGGCCGTGGCGGCAGTCCTTCCTTGCCACAGCCTTGCCTGCGCTGATACTCCGTCATCGCCATTGCGGGTGTCGTACAGTACTCGTCTGACAGCCGGAATACAGCAGAGAGGCGAGGCGAGTTGTCGATAAGGGTAGGGTGTCGCTTGAATAGAGTCCTGGGGGTCCGGGGCTGGTGGGCGATTGACGTGTGGTGACTGAGTTGGAGATGGACAGTCACAGCGGGCAGCAAGAGACTTCGAACGTCACACAGACGACGTTCGAAGTCGAGGAAGGACGACGAGCATTCGTCATCCTTCCTTGGCAGGGGTTGTTGAGCTGCTGCTCCCACTGTCGCCCATCGCCATATATGAGCAGCAGCCGTCGTGCTGCTGCTGCTCCCTCATCGTTGTGGTATCCGTGCCACTGCTCCGCCCACGTCATCGTCATCGTCGCATCCACCTATGAGCGGCAGCAGCGGGCGTGCAGCTGCTGCTGGTCCCACTTCATTGCCGTCACCATATCCCAGCAGCAGCAGCTGTTGTTCAGCTGCCGCTGCACCCACTTTGTCATCCTCGCCATATACGAGCAGCAGCAGTGGTCGTACTGCTGCTGCTGCTACCACCTCATCGCCTTAGGGTAAGTGGGTGGAGGAAGAGAGCAAGGAGAAAACGAATCGAGTCATGACTCGATTCGTTGCGCACCAGGTGGGTCTCCCTCTACCAGGGTCTCCCCTCGTGTTCTTCTCCCCCTGAACGCCTCGCCCTAGATGCTTCAAATGCCGGCCCACATCCCTCAAGGAGGGGAAGGGCGCGTGCATCGTTGGCGCTGGTTTGCTAACCGGAGGTCGATAGGGTGCATTCGTGGTGTGACGTGGCGGGCCGTGTTGACATGGAACAAGCTGGGGTGCGAGGCGACAGCGCAGGCGGCTGTGGGTTGGGTATTGCCAAATGGCGTGGCGGCAGCGAGGTGATAGGTGCAGATGGGAGTCGAAAGTTGGTCGAAGGCTGCGTTCAACCATGGCTGATCGCATTACGGCGTAAGCCGAAATCAATTTGATTGGCTTGCTGACGTGATAACATACAGTCATCATGTCCAGTCCAGTACATGCTGACGTGATGACATACGGTCATCATGTCCAGTCCAGTACATGCTGACGTGATGACATACAGTCATCATGTCCAGTCCAGTACATGCTGACTGATAGAATCACATCAGCACTCTCTGGGCTAAAATCTTTTCAATTCAACTTCTTTAAATAAGTACATTGAGGATAGGGCTGAGCACAGGTGCACCTACAGGTTACCTGCATCCTTACCCACATTTTGTCCTAATAGTTGGCCTACCACTGACAAGGATCCTCTGTCCTGGACTGTCTTGTCTCTTGTCGGGCCTTGTATGACAGTGAAACTACACATTTATTCAAATAAGCTGCAGTAATTTTGCGACGCACTTTAAGGTATTTTTGTACCTTCCAATACACATTTAGGTAGATCTTATTGTGAGTCAACTAATTTTCATATGCACGCACATATTAAGCTTGCAAGCTGAGCCACTTTCCAATGGAAGCCACCTTTTTCTTTAATAGTGCACTACATTACTTGACCAAGGGACCCAAATTATATTACACAAGCTACATACTAGAAAAGTAAGCCTATTTTCTAAATGTGAGTTTATTTTCTAAGTGCGAGCCTACTTTCCAAATGTGAGCCTACTTTCAGACTGGCTAACCCTGGTAGCCGGGTAAAGGCAATGTCAAATAATGACAAAGAATGTCCAAATGTGGGAAGTGTCTACAGTAATTCCCAAATTTCACATAGGAGGGTCTTTTACTAAGCTCCAAAATTATGATAAATGAATTCTACTCATCAATAGCTTTTGATTGAGCCCACGATCTCCATCGTCCGAGCAATACTGCAGTCCTTTGCATATTTTTGTGAAAGTTGAAATGTTTCTGCATGTGGTTATGTGCTGATGGTGCCTCTGCTATTACTAGTTGCTAAATATACTCAGCAGATTCAGTGAATGGTCAGCGCTTCCCAATCTCTCATTCAGATTCCCCTCACTTTGATAGTTTTAAAGTGATAATATGCCTATCAAATTCAGTTGGCTCCTTGTGGCCTCTCAATTGCATAGATCATCCCAGTAAAGAAGTGAAAGAACATTTATTTATACTAGCAATAAGTGCCGCTTGTCGCCAACCTGCGGTTGGCTCCTCGCGGCGGGGACTGAGTATCCCACTTCCTGAACACACCGAAATTGACTATAGATAAGATAAACATAGCCATCAAACAAACATGTACAAATTTTCCCTCAGTTTTGATGCCAAAGGGTCCTCTTTGCAGAGGTCCAGGTTATTAAAAAAACAAAGCCCCTATAAAGGGTTCCTCGTAATAAATATCACGTGGTAATACTCATGTGTATCACGTGGTAATACTCATGTGTATCACGTGGTAATACTCATGTGACTATAGATAAGATAAACATGTCCATCAAACAAACATGTACAAAATTTCCCTCAGTTTTGATGCCAAAGGGTCCTCCTGCAGAAGTCGGGTTAAAAAACGAAGCCCCTAACGGGTCCTCGTAATGTGACTTGTCCGTCTTGTACAGAGTCCCATTTGTGTAGAAATATCGCCATAGAGGTGAAGGAGGCATTCTCGGTGGTCTCGAGAGACGAGATGGGGCATAAAGCTTTTATTCGTAGTGCTTAGAACTCGTCCAATGTTATACATTTTTTCTTTTATTTCCGCCTGCAACCCGCGACAGCGTCTTCAAGATAATAGACTACCTTTCGTCTGAACAGGCGGCTCATGTCATTGCTCACGTGATGGTATGGCTTCTGACCCTTCGACCCGCGACTTGACCCAGTCAGATGGGTCTAGACCCCAAATTGGGTCTGACCTTTTCGACCGGGTCAAGGAGGTCATGCCACCACTGCTTAGCTGACTTCAAAAGCTGTCGATTGGCACCCATCTTGTCCTGAATGGGCGGCCTTAGCCGTGGGAAAATACCTGCCGAGGCCCAGTCCGCACTGGCGGATTTGAGGCCATTTTGGTGGAACAAAAAGAAATCAAAACTTCAATATCTCGGGCACGGAGACAGCTGGACGCCCCAAACTCGGCACACAACTTCCTACTTGCCCAAGCTATCGTTATACAAGATCAGGGAAATTCTCGGGTCGAGTGACGGGTGTGACGTCGTCGACAACGTTTCAGGCTGAAGCGGACAACAAAATCCGTGAGCTTCCCGGGGCCTAGCTGCACTGCCAAGCTGACAAGTTCGGGAGGTAAGTTTGGGTTTTTTGTTGCGACAAATTCGTAATACTGTGATAGAAATCGACGATTACGGCCTCATTTCCGACTATGACCCACATGGGATTGGACGGTGTCGTTTTTATGTGAGTCATATCGTCGTCACTCATCAGGAACTTGAAGGTTGGGCGGTTCAGTCAACTATTGGCTGTATAAAAGGGTTTGCCAGATCTTTATTTGTTGATGATAACAGACTGGGCGGCCTTTTAAAAGCTAACTGGATGTTAAATCTCCAGACGTCTATGGCTCGTTGCCCATTCTCCCTTTTTATCGCCGTCCAGTGTTCAATCATTGCATACGCTCAGTATGCAAGTTCTCCGCCTTCGGTTCTTCCTCTACTAGTGAAGTCGCCTTATTTCAACTCCTGGCTTCCGAAGGATGCTAGCAATGCGAACTCAAATCCCGATTACGGACAACTTGCGCCTGTGGCTTGGAATGGCCGAGTGAGGACATTGATGAATCTGATCAATCTCCTTTAACAGTCTGATTCTCGATTAATAGACTCTAGGGTTGATAGGCATTGCCCGTGTTGACAACCAGACATGGCAGTGGCAAGGATCAGAAGGACCATCCATAACCATTTCGAAAGTTTTGACTCGTGACACATTCATTACGCCTACAAGGACGATACTTACTCTCGAAGCTGGACCCGTTTTACTCAATGTGACGTACCTCAGTCCAATCGATGTATGTCCTGCCGTCAGCCTTTGCCATGAACCTTTTTCAATTCTTATCTGACATTGACTCGAGCCAGCTGATTGGGCTCGTCAATCCCTCCCTTTCACTTATCCAAGGGGGTTCTGGAACCAGAATGCCGGACCGGGGGTCGGTTAGTTAGTCTGGCTGTAGGCCGCCCAAAAAAAATTTTGGACCCCTCTACAAGTGCCCTGAAATTTGCAATTTTGGGTAATGTAAAGGTGTTTTATCACCTCTCTACACTCATAATCTCATTAAAATAGGCTGTTAGTGGATGTAAAATGAGAATAGAACCAATCATTAGTTTGGCAGTTACTAGATGACTAAGCCAGTCCATCTGTGGCTGAACGCTCACGATTTCCGTAAACTGCAAGTGTTCAGACCTTTTACAAAACACCATGGGTATGTCTTTATTTCAAAGTCAAAAAATTGGATTTCATTGTAATATTGTACTAATACATCTGTAGTATCATCTAGAAAGTATCGGCCTCGAGAAAATCGGGTTTGCGAGACATGCGAGGGATCTGGAGGTGGGAGAGGAGGAAAGTGCACGTGCTGGTGATGTCATATTACCATATCGGGATGTGTGCCTGATTACGTAGTTAGTTAGTCCAGCAAAAGTGGGCGAAAAAAATAATTCGACCCTAGGTATTTTTTTTTGGTTCGCGAACCCCCTTGCACTTATCTTTCGGTCGATGTCTGGTCAAACGATGGGCACCCGCACTCGGTGCAACTCTATTGCGATCTGACGGGAGGTGAGCGGGAAGACGATTCGAATTGGCTGTGATTTGACAACATGGTAGAGTGGGTTTCAAGCGCCAATTCTAGTTTCGTAGCATGGAACACCACACAAACCAACAACAGCCTCTATAGCGAAATGTTCCGTACAGTATCCGTCCAAATGGCAGAGATAGATGATCTCGCAGAAGATGGGACGATATATCTAGCAACGACAACCACGACGGTCAGTAAACTCAATGGTATACACTACATCTTGGTCCTTCGCCAATCTGATTCATGTTTTAGGGATCAATGTTATCGTGGAGTACTGGGTTTTCGGCTGATTCCACTCGACAGCAATTTGTCTCTTCGGGCTCTCTTTCGAATAATACTCGCGAGGGGGATGAACTTGGGACCGAAACCATAGACAGGTATGCTTTATCGGCTAATACTTTCTTTCTAAATCTCTCAGCGAATACTTTCATCAGCTTCTGGCCTGTTAACGCTATATCACAAGATTTGGGGACTGTCACAGAAACATCATCTTCCGCCGTCTGGTCTATAGGCTTTGTGAGAGATCCAGTCATTCAGTTTGATCTTTCGGGTACTCCCAAGGGCCGTAGCTACTGCTACAACTCAGTGTTCCAAACCCCAAATGACACTGTGAGTTTGATACTCACGAACATTTTATTATGTAAGAATAATGAATTCTAGGTCGATGCTGTTGTGGAGGGCTTCCAAAAGGCGCTCGACACATCAATCACTTTGGATTACAAAATCATGTCGGAAGCGGGTGCCATATCTCAAGACCATGCAGACCTTGTTGCTCTTTCGTTAAGGCAGACAATCGGAGCGACAGACCTAACGATCTCAAAGGGATCGGATGGGCTTTGGAATACATCTGACATCCAAATGTTTATGAAAGACATAGGAAACGGAGGGTAAACTATCTTTTTTAGCAAGCTCCATGCGACGCTTCTGATAATATATGTTCTAGGCGCGTCAATCCTGTCGACACGATGTATGCCTCATTTCCTGCGTTTTTATATATCAACGCTTCCTTGGCTGGATTCCTTCTACGACCTCTGCTTGAAGCCCAAACTTCTTCACAGTATACAAACCTATATGCTGCGCCAGACCTTGGTGAGTATGATATCTTTCAGGACACTATTGTCATTGTATTTACCAAATAAACTAGGTTCATCGTATCCAAATGCCCAAGTCAATAAATCTGACACTGAAATTCTAGCTGTCGAGAGTGCGTTTAATCTTCTATCTATCAAATTTATCCTAAAATCTACATTAAGACTGCGGAAATATGCTGATAATGGTGTTGGCGCATGCCCAAAAATCTGGAGATGGTTCGTTGATATCGGAATTCGTAAGTGGAATCCCCTCCTATATATCCAATGCCAACGAGCCATTCAAATGATTGAACAGGAACCTCTGCTGAGAACCTGGGCGGACTACCTCGTTACTCATTCCCTCCATCCTGATGGATAGTAATTATCAAAGCTTGATTTTCCACGTGCAGAATTATAAATGAACGCTCTCATTTTAGCGTCACTACAGATGGCTTGAACTTTACAGACATGTCTAATCTTGCACTCAAAGGGATCATCGGTATTTTTGCGATGTCGAAAATAAACTCTGCCCTCGAACCCCGAGGCGCAAAGAAGCATGATACAGATTATTATCAGGTAAATCGAACATTGGCTTCATTGTTTTGACATGGACTTACTTCGAATTAAAGTCCATCGCTGTATCCTACGCCCAACAATGGGGAAATCTCTCGTTCATGTCTAATTCCAGTAGCCCTTACATCTCGACAACATACGGGGGCTCTAGCTGGGGACTAATGTACAATCTGTACGCTTCCACTCTTCTCAACTCCAACCTCGTCGACTCCAGGGTAAATATATCTCTTTCCGGAATTGTTGCGCTGATTTGTTACCGGTTTCTTACTATGTACAGATTTTGGATGCAGAGTCGGCATTCTTAGCATCACTGCTAACGGGCCATGCACACCCGCAGAAGGTTCGAGTTGTTCCAGGTATTTTCCATATAACGAAGGCATCCCTTACGACTCTTCGAATGGGAATGACATCGTCAAAACGCGTACGTAATAAGTCTTCGCTTCTCTCTTATAGTACCCTCCAGCTCAATGAATGTCTCACCAGACTGGATGATGTTTGCATCCGCCAGCATTACAGCCAGTTATAATACTCCACGAGACTGGTTGATCTCGAGGATTAGGAATTTAGCATTCAATTCCAGTGTCTCAAGCTCCTCGCCTTTTCCAACAACACATAGCTACAACAATGATTCCACAAGCCTGGGCGCTGCGAGGTATGCGCACAAAAATGCTCATGTTTCAAGCATCAAAATTCACATCACGATGCAAATTCCAGCCCTGCTCAAGGTGCTATGTTTGCTTTATTAACTCTCAAGTGAGTCCCACGTCTCCCCTGTGAAAAGTGGTTTCTGAGTCTAAATTCATTGAACAAGTCTCCCAAATATTGCAATTAAAATTTCACCTGCTGGCCATCAACCTTCGAGGAGCTTGCTCACAGGGAGTATAATCGGAACTGTACTTGGACTTGGACTACTTTTTCCATAGCGTGGTTCTACAGACGGCGCCTGCGTAAACGTAAAACTATGGAGAGTGAGAGGCTGCCAGGAGTGGAAGACAACCTACCTACCACAATTTACCCCTTTACGGACGATAAACGAGAGGATGTCCCATCCTTTCCATCTTCTGGCGAGTCGTGGAGAGTCACACTTCGATCTCTTGCTGGAACACCTCTACGGGCTTCACATTTCAAGCGACAACCTTCGGATATTGTATTAAGTCCGCCCTTGTCTTCCTCATCGTCTGCTCCGGAAGTCATCCAAGAGGCGGTCGGCGAGCCCACTGGTCAAGCTCACTCTGGATCGAATTTGGGTCGTGGTGGGAACTACGACGTTCGGTTAGAATTAGAGCAACTTCGTCAGCAAGTGAATGCCCTGGAGGTACAGAGGTTGGGAGAGAACCTTCCGCCGCCATCTTATGAAGAGCCATGACAGTAGCCTTGTTGGACCTCCCAATCTCTCGACAATTCAAGACACTTCAACATTTATTATATGTATTATTTATGTTCCATTAGCCACTTACAAGTTCGACGATGATTTATTTATAGCTCGCTCGCACGCAATTTAGATAGTTAAAGTACATTGTACGCTAGCATGGACTGTTACTTCATTTTTTCAAGCTGATATGCATACCACTCCTTCTTGATTGCCTTCTTGAATTCTCCAAATGCCATATCACTATCTGGGAAGAAAGGCTCGTCATCAGGCAATTTGGGTTTGCCGTTAGCGATATAGCGGAAGCCTTCATAGTGAATCTTATCGCTTGGACCATATCTATGGGTTTGTATCAGGTTCATGTGAGCAGAGCAATATGGACAAGATATGTGAGTTAAAGGACTCACTGATAACACTGAATTGTGCAACACAGCTGATCAGACTCATTCTTGAGCTGGTGTACTTGATAATTGTTGTTCGAGATCCAGGTCACGTCGTCTTTCATCAGCAAGGCAGGACTTCCCTGTTGATTCGGTCCGGGCTTTTCAAGGCCGTCGAAGTAATAGGCGTGAATCTTGCCATGGAGAACCTGGAGGTTTTGCAGTAAGCGTTCGAATAAAATCCAATGAGCGTGCAAAGGAAGGCAAGGACTATAAGCTCGAGAGTTAGAAATCAAACCCACTTTGATAACTGCGAATGAATCTCCGTGATCGTGAATCGGGCTGCTATGGCCAGACGGCCAGATCTCAAGAACGTAGGGAATGCCTGGAGAATTCCCTATAATCATAATATCGTTCATGAGTATCCTCCAATGATCTGAGGTGAAGAAACAAGCAATTACCAGATTTGTTCCAATCGTGATACGCAGATAAGTGCCCCGAAATTGCTCTCTCCAAACTCCGTGTCCTTCTTCAATAACAAGTTATGTCCAAGTAGCCCTTCCGTGCGAACGCTCCTTTCAATAGCCTGGGAGAAATCAGGGAAATCGGGGGTATCAAGGGCGATTTTGGGTCCAGCTACATTCTTGTAAAGGATTGACAGGCCTCAGGGAGGTTAGCTACAACGGTGACTATCCCGGATTCAAGGTCGTCTAGTGTGATATCTCGATCTTTCACGACGTATGGTGATAAATCGCGAACGAGAGGGAATGGGTCGATTACCATTTCGGTCAGCTGTGCAGACAATGGCTTTGAGCGAAAAGGAACTTGAAGGATACTAGTAAAAGGTAATCACTTTTCGACCTCCAGTCTGTTTTGCTTTCACGTTCTTCAACTGACGAAGCCATTCCCATTTCTTATCAACGTAAACCAAGACGCGTTCCTTTTCGTCTTGAATACTGCTTGTAAAAGAACCAGACTGGCCGTGCAGTATCCCCGACCATAGCGCAATATACCATTCTCCAAGTCGATGGATAACCAGTGGTTGTACGGGCCTTGATCTTCACGGAGCCATGCTGAACTGTTTCCCTTTGGATAGGCCAAACACTCGTCTGGGATAGGCTGGCGAGAGGCAGAAGAGAGCGTGCCTCCATCGATCGAGGGCAAACCGCCATAGGAGAACACACATGAGTCTCGAGTGACATCCAGATAGAGGTTGGGCAGCTTCGGGTCCTCTGTTTGGACGACGATGTGGAACCCGATGGTGGAGTCTGTTTTGACGGAGACTGTGCCCTGCCCCTTGATTTCGAGTGTCCCTTTTCGCGGCCTGAAGTCAACGTGAGGATGCATTATGAGTGAGAATATAACGAACGAAACGTACTTGTCCCAACGAGATGCGATATCGGCTTCTGCCTTGGATTCCTTGGCGCTTCTATTCCACCATTGCAATACTTGAGAAATAGTGGAAACAGGTATAAAAAAAACCTCGCACGCTTTTGGCTTTTCTAAATCAGGTGCATGCTTAACTTTGAAATCCTCTACCCTTCTATGAGCAGTGTGGTAAGTGCGAAACGTCTGATTAAATTATGATGAAAAACACACTCTGCGCGGAGTCCACCGAATCCACCGAGTCCACCGAGTCCACCGATCTCGATCGGAGCACTCTGCACCATTGTGTGATATACAACCGGCATTGCCAGCATACTCGAATTGGCGACGGTTTTCGGTATAACTTCAATTGCATCGTTCGCACTCAGAGGTGCAGACTCAGCATGTAAAGCTAAAGCTGGCGATGCATGGAAGGAATCGAAGAATGAATATCGATAATTCGGAGGCATATTGACGGGAGCACAGCCTGTGAGCTGTGGGATGCTAGTAACTGGGGGTAGGGGATGTCAGCGGCGCGTAATCCAAACCGACACCAGCCCACGACCCCTTTATATCGATCCCAACCGATGATTTACAGCATGATAGCGGCAACTTTGGAGCCTGTGACAGAAGGAATGAATAATTCCTGTATGAGCGTGCCTTGAAGACGGACGAAAGAAAGTCCCACGTAAGGCACCGATAATCTACGGAGCTTTTGGAGCTTATGTGAATCGGCGAACTTTGCTTGCGAGGACAACGTGTTCCTCGAAATTGAGTTCCAGGAGAAGATTCGAAGGCGTGGAAGTGCAGGCAGCGACGTCGAAATGAAGTGAATTCAGCCGACTAGCGAACCGAAGGGTAAGCACCGCCGTGACTAGTTGGATCAGAAAATTCCGCAGGAGCCCAAAGGCAGCTAGTGGGACACGATGTTTGAATCTTAATAAAAAAGAATGTTCCGCGTTAACCAACCGATAGCGATTATGATGTACAAGTGATATGAACGCGAATAGAATCTGTGGTTGAACAAGGGTCAGGGAATCGTTTGACAAGTAGAAGGAAGGGATTACGCACAATATATACAATAATCCAACCCTCCACAAATCCACTCAGGGCACCTCAAGACAGCCGCTCCAGGGAATCTCACGCAGCAGAGGACCCCCACCACCACGATACTACTTTTGAGATAATCCAGAATGCAAGGAAGATTGCAACAATGAGCATTGCGATGCGCCACGGCTTGAGACTTCCTGATCCAATGCCAAATGCCTGCCCTGCTCTCCGAGAGGTTTGCATAAGAGTTGTCCCGAACGAAGAGAAACGGTCGCCCTGGGGGTTGTTAGGCGTTTAGGTGAGGTTGTCACAAGGTCATATGGTTCAAGGACTCACTGTCTCGTCTAGCATGAGGTTCTGCGCCTCGACGTCACTGTGTATATCCGTCGTTATCTACAGAATCTTATAGGTCAATGAACACTTCTCGTAGTTGCAAAGCTACGTACCCCGCGCAATGTTCGGATTTTAGAGTGCAATTCATCAAGTCGCTGGTCATTCTGCGATTCATAAACGTCTTCCACACGTCCTCTTGAAGTAGACATTGCTATATAATAGCTTAGCAGAGAAATGGGAGAAACTGGGAGAATTACGGGAAAAGGTCGTGGTTGGCGCAATGGCAGTGCGCACGGAAAGTGTCACGTGGCAATTCTTGACAGCTTGAATCAGGACCCCTGATAATCCTGGGGAAACTCAGATACGGATCCACCTCAAAACCGCGGCCGGAGGCCGCGGAACCCGGATACTGTTACTGATAGCGTCCACCTATGGTCAACATTGCTAGCCTCAAACATAGATCCAAAGTCCACCTATAAACCTTGAACGTCAACCCAACCTGGATACCGTCCACCTATTGTCGACCGTGGCCCATGATGGGCCAGTGGCCTGCCCTGATCGGTCTCAGTGCAACATTGGACCAACACCAACCAGAACAATGCTTAACCGTTAGTTGGGCCACCTGGGACCTCTGACGACTTTTTTGATACAGTGCCCAACAATGCCATACTTCTGTAGCTATAATAAATTCTTTCTGCGTGGAATTGGGAATTTGTTTGCTTTACATGAATCTCTCCATGATGCATTAGCTGTGTTGCCCTGCCAGTGGAAAGAAGGGAAATGAGGGTAATGATGGAGATATATAGTAGCTTTTTATGATACATACCATGGCTAAAGCCTGCAGAGAGCTTTCGTGTATGCTTACAGGGCTCAGGAATTTTTTTTAGGATTTTTAGAAATTTTGGGAGATTTTTTTGAACTCGGATACATAGTCCACCTAAAACTGGGCGAAATTTTGAGTCGGGTACAAAGTCCACCAAAAAATCCGCCCCAAACGCAAAAATTGTGTCCACCCATTTTCCGCCCAAAATTGCTGATTTTGTATCCGAGTTCCCTCAGGATTATCAGGGGTCCTCTTGAATCAGAAGTTGCGGAAGGTTCGGACTCAGAGTCGTACGGTACTCATTGCTCAAGGACTCGGGAGTCGGCGCTTCTTGCTTCTGAACCATGATGCATGATGTCCAACAATCTAAATCCTTGCCATTGATCATCCAGCACGCATCAAAACCTCATTAGAACGACCAGAGCTTTGTCAGCGAGTTATTGTGCGGGAGACGATTCAATGTACAAAAATTTAAAGGACACCGACTAGACTCTGATTTTGACAGTGGTGTCGAAAGTAACGAACGAATATGCATCAGACAGTTCAAGCAAACCTTCAACTTTGAAAGCAGGCAACACGGAGGTCGCATCGGAGACACCGAATTAGACAACGTGTCGAGCTTATAACTTCTCGACCACGACCAATATGGCTATTGCCCATGTGGGCTCGAGTCCTGCTGACAGTACGGGTTAACTTCACTGGTTTCAATGATCCAATACTGAATTGCTAAATCTTCATCCAGTTGGTTTCTACTCGTAGATGGAGCACCTGCAGGTCTCGAGGTTCATCCGAGATCGCTGTAACTTGCCTGAATGGTATTGTCGTGTTCCTAACCCCACTGCATCAGGAGGAAATATCTTTTGTCAGTAGTGCACAGTAGTCTACATAGCTAAGATTGTCTCGTACACAAGTACCCCCTTTAGGTACTCCACAGTAGCTCCCAGCACTGTCCCGTAGTCCCTTGTAGCTGCCTTACCTTTCCCATAGCAGTCTGTAGCCTGCACAGGTTGGTTGATAGTGTCAGTTGTAAGCAGTAGCTGGGTCCTACCAGTGCTACCAAGCGTCTGTAGACCAGTGGTAGTTGTATTAATATTTCAAATATATGCATTCAACATTAACATTATGCAAAATGAGTAAATAAACTACTATGACGTCTGATATCTGGCTATCTGTCTCTTTTGTCCTCCCACCTTCTTTCCTTCTTTTCCATCTCTGCAAATTCCAGCATCTTTTCCGATTGTGCTCAGGCCCCGCAAATATATTGCTGTCCTCGATGAAGAGTATGAGACAGCTCTGAAAGCCAAAGAGCGCCAGATATATGCGTTTCTCAACGAGGATGCCAAGACACGCCAAGAACTAGCCATGCTTACCTCCCGATGCGACGAAGCGAGGCAGTCCTACAGGCTACAAGCAATCGCAGGTATTCCTGCTCAAACCCACATCATGGCCTGTCATACCGCAACAGACAGCACCAGAGGACAAAGAAAAGTATGCCAAGATCGTCAAGTTCATCAGTGAGCTCAACACGATGGGAAGGGGCAGACCTTCCCCAGCTTGATGGAGATGGAAGAGCTGGAGGCGAGAAAGGGTGCCACGGCACAGCAGCCGCAGCCCGCGGGCGCTGCGGGTATTGGTGCTGGTGGACCGGGATGGAGGCGGAGGGCAAGACGGCTGCGTCGTGGTGGAAGTTATCAGGAAGAACTCCCTCGCGGCTGTGTACAGCCCATCGGCAATCCCTATTGGACAGCCCTCGGCGGGTGGGCAGAGCAAGATGCCTGCGCTGCATGAGCAAAGCCCGCAGAGGTCAGACGGGAACTATACATCTCGGTCCAACACAGGCTCGCCGCAACGCATTGCGAGATGCACGGAGTCGCCTAGACGCATGGCAGGGGGGCAGGCGCCGAGTCTGCAGAGGAGGCCCAGTGAGGAGATGTTGGGCGATATTAGGACGTACAAGCTGTCTCCGGCGCTTTTTCTGCCTGGCAACTCTTCAGACAAGGAGGAGGAAGGTGGTGCCGGTGTTGCTGATTCGTCGATGGATGTTGACCAGCCAATTGGGAGCACCACGAGCAGCAAAATACCACTTCCCGCCCGGAAAGGGTGGCAAGTGTCCAAGTCGCTTGATGGACCGACCACGGGGCAAGCACAGGAGCTGTCAAGAGAGCTTCGAGAGGGTGTTACAGGTGTGTTTCCTTCTGCGGTGTACCCCGACTTCTGATCATGGTCGACTTGTGGTGGCAGTGGCGCATGGTGGGGAGAGACAAGTTTGAACGTTGGTTGAAGTTCAAGTTCAACGTTCAACCTCGATCAACAAAGTCACGTGTGTCGGAGTTTGAACGGACTTGTGCGAGATTTGATGTGCCCATCCCGCAACGTTGATACCAGACTTCTTCAAGTTCTTGCCTCTCCTCTGTGTATCACCCATGAGCTCTCACTGAAAGGTATATAAAGGCCTTAAAATGTAATAAAATAGGATTCTAATAGAATGTGAGGTGACTGGAATATTTCTGGCTCTAAGACTAAATGCCAGTGTGCCACTATATCGGAACAGTTTTCCTGATCATTTATATGTAATGCTCCTAATACTACCAGCAAACTATCACCAACTCTGGAGACTACTGACTGACGTGCTGTGGTTACCCATGTCTATGGATGGGACCCTACAGCTACCTTGGTGTATAGACACCGCATATTTCCTATATAGGTCTATGTGGGCTACTGGGAGTGACATAGGTGAGGCGCTACCTATCAAGTCTGCATAGTTAGAGGCTGATCTATTGAACATTTTATTGTTTCCTGATGTGCGCTCCTCGATCGCTGATGCTAGTGATTCTGCAGAAGTGCTCCGCGGCAAATCATACGCTTTCTCCATTACGCCTCCTCTTGCATGGGAGGGCATCATGCACCACGTTGCCCGCCTGATCCATCTTACGCTGACCATGAATTTCCCAAGGAGCGGTGGGACACAGATCATCGGAGTGCGTTACCAAAACTCTTCTAAGGTCTTAGTCGGTCCAAGAACTGGACCCGTAACAATATATTTCCCCAATCATCCCATTTTACGGTATGAGTACGGGGATCCTGTTGGCGTTCCTGTCCTCTCTATTGCGTTGCAAGTGTTGCTCGCATTGCAGCAACAGCTCCGCCGACTGGCATTGACACCTGCTTGCATTATTCAACGCAGAATTGACCTCGGTATTTGCCTCTTCTCTCCGATATCTGCTTCAGACTCGTGATTAACAAGCGTTGCAGGTTCTGACACATTCTAATATAGCATCCTGTTCAGCTTTCTTCTACTAGAAAGCCCAAGACGTTCATTGCCGGCACATCTCTAAACCGCCGGGTTAGAGTCGGCAGATGAAGCAGATGCTGCCCATTTCATGGGAGCAAAGTCGAGCGAAGCAGGACAAAATAGGCTGGGACCGCAGGGTAGGATGATACTTCCTATTACTCGAAATTTTCTCTGGTTCTGACCTGTCGCATGTTTCATCTTCGCATCCTCATGCCCTTCAACTCAGGCGTACCAATGTGACCCCAGAAACATCTGCTAGCAACACCTGACATTGTCATTCAGGTCTAAAGTGTATTCATTACCACACCTGGCGGCGGATGTGGTAGGCCGATTTTTGGATTAAGTCCTTCAAAATTTTACAGTCGTACTCTGTTGCCTTTCGCTTACCTGTTAACGTCTGACATCACAACTCTCATACCCAGTTTCTCCGATACAGGGTAGGAGGAATCGCTATAAATTCGGTCCGTTCTTCAGTGGTCAATGCAGTAACAGCCATGTTTTCGCTACTGGGTTCTCTGCGCACTGCAAGTGTCGTCTTAGCCTTTGCTACTCTTGTATCTGGACTTGGGACAACATGCTCGACATCCCTCGGAGCAGGTACTTCTGGACCCAATGATCCTTTCTGGATGGAGAGCATCAAGCACCAGGGAAAGTCGCCTTTCAATCCGAATCCAAGTAGCTACACCGTGTTCCGAAACGTCAAGGTACGTGATCTTTTTTTTCTTTCATTGTTCTTTGATTTTTATGGTCTCTACCGCGTAGGACTACGGTGCTGTCGGAGACGGCGTGCACGATGACACTTCAGCAATAAAGTACTACTTTATGACTGCCCAGGTGCACTTTTATTCCCACGCGCGCGCGCGCGCGAGTTGTGTCTGTGTGTGCACCCGAGGTGACCTCAACCTATAATTTCGTCAGGCTATCACCTCAAACATTCTAATTGGACCTCCCTCAATGTATTTATTAGTTGTAAACAGCTCATATCATCATCTGTTAACCCAAAATGAAGTGAACGGAACCATTTTTGACAATGGTCAAACACTTTCCCACGGGTGCTACAATCTCTACCGAGAAAGCATTTGGGAGTTCAGTGGAGAAATTTGAAGGCGACAATCCCTTCGTCAAATCTGTTATAGCAATAATTTAAATTTCTTACAAGTTTTATATTAAAGACCTCTTAATAGCAGATCAATTGTTATGTTCAGACTTCGGTGTATGCATACCCGGGACCCCCAAGCTGACTCAAATCCAAAATCTCTGAACCTTCAACCAACCTACAACGGCCTCGAAAATAAACTGAGCCCATTGAATAGACCTTTCCACAACTATTATTTTAGTTAAATATCAATATTTGTTGAACCTTGAGCAGGTCTTAATGATAGTCTTTTAGATTTGAGGTGCATGAGGCCTTCAAAGTATAACTAAGCTCATATTGTAAGAAATTTAGATTATTGCTACAAAAGAATCACCTTCAAATTTCTCCCCTGAACTCCCGAATGCTTTCTCGGTAGAGATTGTAGCACCCGTGGGAAAGTGTTTGACCATTGTCAAAAATGGTTCCGTTCACTTCATTTTGGGTTAACAGATGATGATATGAGCTGTTTACAACTAATAAATACATTGAGGGAGGTCCAATTAGAATGTTTGAGGTGATAGCCTGACGAAATTATAGGTTGAGGTCACCTCGGGTGCACACACAGACACAACTTGCGCGCGCGCGCGCGTGGGAATAAAAGTGCACCTGGGCAGTCATACTACTTATCTTTGGATATGAATGTGTATGTGACGTTAATCAACCAACTGCATTCTATAGCGCTGCAATCACTGCCCAAGGTCGATGCGGTGGCGGAAGCTGCGCCTCTTCAACGTGAGTAAATTTCCTGCCTCCTTATCCTCCAATTAACGTTTCTACTAGCATCTCTCCCGCTGTCGTGTACTTTCCTAAAGGGTGCGCGATGCTTGAAATTATCAATAACATGACGTTAACAACCTCGTTTAGGACCTATCTCATTTCTGCTCCTATTATTCCTTACTACTATACACAACTCATCGGAGACGCCAAGACGCCACCGACTCTACTCGCGACAGCTTCGTTCAGCGGCATGGCAGTGATCGGTAATCTTATATTTATTTATCACAATGATCGTGTTCCTCACAGCTCGTTGGACAGATGCTGATCCATACATCCCAGGAGGCGGCGGTGCCCAAGACTGGGTTAACCAGGATAATTTGTGATTAGACTAACCTTGAGTCGCATTCTGCATATTGACCGTGACCTATTGGTAGTTTCCGCTCTGTGAGGAATTTCGTGATCGATGTTCGTCAGTACGTACCAACCTTTTTACTGTGAGTTATTCGAAGGTATGAAATGACTCCATACCTATAGAGTTCCAGCTACCAACTCGCAAGGAACGGGTATTCACTGGCAAGTTTCGCAAGCCACGTCTCTCATGAACATTGTCTTCCAAATGTCTGCTGCGTCAAATACTGCCCACCAAGGTATTTACGCTTTGTTTTTACACATTCACATCTAATAAGTTTCATCCTGTCAGGCATCTGGATGGAAAACGGCAGGTAAACATTTTCATTCGGACGCAATCGAGTCCTCCATTCACTTGATAACATGAAGTGGTGGCTATATCATATATGGGCGATCTCGTATTTAACGGTGGTAAGAAATGCGCCCTCAATATATCGACTCTACGCTCACGTCTAGTTCCTCCCTAGGGAAATACGGAATATGGGGCGGAAATCAGCAGTAAGAAAATTCTAGTTGGAATAGTGGGAACACTAATTAAAATTTCTCTAGATTTACTGTTCGAAATATCACTGTAAATAATGCGCAGACTGGCGTCTATAGCTCGTGGAACTGGGGTGAGCATCTTTTGGAACGGACTGCAATTCTGGTCAATTTTACCCTATCGCGCGTTGTGCAGGCTGGACCTACCAAGGTGCTACATTCAACAACTGTCAGGTAGGTCTGTAATCACAAATCCACCATTCACATTCTCAATTGATATATATCAGGTTGGCTTCGATATTGCTACAGGAGGTATAACCCAAGGAACACAGGTAGATATATTCCGCGATAACGTATATCCAGATTTATCTAACACATCCGACGTCGCAGACCACTGGCGCAATGGCGATAATTGACGCCGTCGCTACCAACACCCCGATCTTCGCCCGCACTTCCCAACCAAGCAATGGCGCTCTGGCGGGCTCCTTGGTGCTCAACAATGTAAAACTAAACAACGTACCGGTGGCCGTTGGTGTCGTGGGTGGTACCGTGGTGCTCAATGGAGGCACGACCACGATCGCATCGTGGGGGCAAGGAAACGTTTTCAAAGGAACTAACCCGACTGGAGTGTTTACTAAAGGTAATGTACCTGCACCAAGCAAGGCCTCAAGTCTGCTCGACAGCCAAGAGGAAGGATCACCCACAATACGCCGCATATTCTGCCAGCCAGTTCGTCAGCGTCAAAGACCACGGTGCAGTAGGAGATGGAGTTACTGACGATACGGCTGCACTCATTGATATATTTAACAAGGTCTGTCCAATACTTTTTGTCCTTGTAAATATTAGCTAATTATCTACATAGTATTCGGGATGCAACATCATCTTCTTTGACGCTGGCACCTATGTTGTGACGAATACTGTTACAATCCCTGCCGGAACCCAAATGGTCGGCGAGGCATGGACCGTCCTCGCTGGTAGAGGGTCTGCATTCCAAGATCAGAATAATCCTAGACCTGTGTTCCGAGTCGGCGATACTGGATCTCAGGGATCTTAGAAATCACTGATATCGTTTTTACTACTATCGGTCCTGGTAAGTGTCCGCCTACAGCAAATATTATTTTTAACATTATTAACCATAGCGGCCGGGCCATCGTCATCGAGTGGAATGTCAAAGAACCCTCTGGCGTTCAAGCAGGTGCCGGAATGTGGGACTCTCATATAAGGTATTCTTCGCGGACTTTTTCCCAAAGCTTCAAATAATGATAGGATTCTGTTACTGTATTACAGAATCGGTGGTGCGCAGGAACCAATTTACAAGGCGATAAATGTCCAAGCAGTGGTGCCGGAGGCACTACGCATGTTTTGGGGCTTTTTTGAGCTTGCACTTGACCTCTCAATCGACCGCGTATATCGAGGTTAGCATTACCTCAATATAAGACATTGGCGTGGAATTAACACCTTGTCCAATAGGGGCCTGGGCGTGGCTAGCAGACCATGACTTGGATCTCGCCGGCGAAGGTCAACTTACGGTTTATTCGGGACGAGGCATACTTTCTGAATCGCAAGGTCCGTATGGTTGATCGGTACATCTGGTACGGGTTGACCTTCTACATTATATATCGTGTTAACGGCCCTGTTTTGTAGCGGAACATCATGCTATCTACCAATACAACATCGTCAACGCAGCGAGCCACTACATGGGGCTTATACAGACCGAGACGGTTGGTTTATAACCTCCATTGTTGAAATCTTCTCATTCAATGATGTGATCCTTAGCCATATTATCAGCCGAGCCCCGTCTCTCCTTCACCCTTCAGCATTAATACAACATTCCATGACCCGACGCCGTATTCTGGCAATCCGTCCGCATGGGCGCTCTCGATCGTGAACTCGCACAATATCCTCGTTTTTGGTGCTGGTCTATACAGCTTCTTCCAAGTAAGTACTTTATCACGTCACCTTTGTTCCAATCGTGACAGGTACTACTCTAGGACTACTCGCAAACGTGCCTCAACGCCGAGGCATGCCAATCCCAGATCGCCAATATTGATACCGCATCAACTGGCGTCAATATATAAGCTTATCCACCGTGGCGACACGTATCAACTGAGCGTGAACGGTGCGGGTGTGGTCAGTCAAGCAGGAAATATCAACGGTTTTGCCTCAACAATTACTAGCTGGAGTCAGAGCTGAGGCATGGAGCCAGAGTCATCTCTAACATGCTTGTTGAGGAGTTATTTGAATCTAGGTATTGTTGGTATTTCAAGGTGTTTTTGATTTGTTTAAGTGGAATGTATGTCAAATCTTGGTAAGTAGTGTCAGATGAATCCAATTTGTTCTGGAAATATAGCCAGCCTGTCAATATGTTTCACATGTCGAACAACACACCGTCGGTATCGATTAGGGGTTAAATCACTTCGTTGTGGTGCACCTATTCCGAAGAGCCGCTGGTTCGATTCCAGCTACCGACATCGCAAATTGACATGATTCGCAGTTTTTTACTTTCGCCATCTTCATACGTTGAATGAATTCAGTGTCTGCATAATTTTGAGCTATTTATTTAGTGTCGTCGTCTGAGTGAGGCATTAATTTTATACACATTTTGGACCATATCCGTATTCAAAAAGAGACATAAAATATACGGTAATAACTAGTATGAACCCATTCAAGTACTCTGAAGGTGTCCTGCTGCTGAGACCAGATGCTGTTCCAGTTCCTAAGGACATATATGATTAGCAAGGGACTAAAACAAAGGGGAAGGACATACCGAGATAGTTGAAAAGACCTCGCGACACGACTCATTGTGGTCTGTCCTCCATTTACAACTGTACACGAATTCGTGTCCGTTGCCACTCATATCGGCGCTTTCGTCGTCGTAGTCGCCACCCCTGCCTATTCGATCGAGTTTGGTCATCGCTTCGTTGAGTTCCACGTGTAACCTAGTTGTCTCATTCCTCCATCTCTGCAGCTCCACCTCGGAATCGTTCCAAGCATGCGTCTTCTCCTCCAGCTCAGCCTCAAGCGCATTGAGGTGTTCTTCACCCTGTGCGAGCGCTATGGCTTGCCGCTCACATTGGGCGCGAAGCTCCGGTTCTTCAGCTGCACGTCGGCGGATATCATCGTTGTTCGAGCGGCGATCCTTCTCAATCAGGAATTCTGCCATCTTGCGCCAAGCTTTGAGGTCGTCCTCGAGGGTCTTGACTCGCAGCTCAAAGGTCGCCTTCACCAGACTGAGACCGCTCTGGGTCTGGTCCTCTGCGATCTTGACGCGTTTTTCGAGATCTTTGTTTTCGTCGCGGACCGAAGAAACGTATCCGGAGGCTTTGGCGTATTGCTCACGGAAGAATTCGCGGTCCTTCTCCGCATCTGCCTTGCCCCTATTAGCAGACTCTACTTTCTCGACGAGTTGAGCTTTTTCCGTCTCCCACTTGGTTTTCATGCTCTGAATTGCGTTTGCCAACTCATTCACGGCAGTCATGCTCTGGAGATGTTTGGTTTGTAACTCCTTAAGCTGGGCGACTTGTGGACGCAAAGAAAGCACCTCTTGCAGGAACTCAGCATTCTTGGCGCGTTCCGAGGCAAGGTCAGCTTCTAACTTGGTAACTTCTTCCGATTTGGCGTTGAGAGCTGCAGTGAGGTGCCTTGACTCGACCTCGTTTTCATTCTTCTAAGAATAAAATTATCAAGTCAGTAACCAGTAGATGCATTGCCGGAGAACGAAAGATAAATTATACTCACTTGGGAAACCAAAGGTTGGACAGGAGGGACAGATCCTCTCTTGCTAGATTGGGCGGAAGACGATTTCGGTTTCTTGCCGTTCATCTGGCTGGCAACAGGGTGATTGGCAACAGAGGGCGTCTTTGACCTCGACCTAGAGCGCGTCATTCGAACGGGAGGTGGAGGTGGATGATCTTCTTCTGCGAGAACGATTGAACGGAGGTTGCTCGACTTGGATTCTGGACAATGATCTGAGGAAGACATCACATATAGGATGAGAAGCTGTATGTAGATGGACCAAATAAAGAGCGAAGAACTACATACCTCAGGTATCGCTCTCAAGGAGGCGTCTTCGCCTTTCTGCGCAGCGTTATTCTCCTCATCGTGCGGTGTTTCCTCTGACACCGCCTCGGCAATAGCAGGCAGAACACTCATCGGTTTGACGGCCCAGCCCGCAGTGGTATCCAGCGGTCTGTGCTGTTGCACCTGTTGAAGGTCCATCATCAAGTCTTGCGTCGACTCTTCTTCCTCCTGCCTCAGCAGCTTAGGATCCACGGTATGAGGAACGGAGGCATCGTGGTCAACGCGCATGTCTTCTGCACCACCGCTTAAATCAACATACGCTGTCTCCATCTCGTGAAGAGTCAGATTCTCGTCGTCAAGCGATGCACGAGGCCATGATGTGGGTGGTACAACGTTTGTCGAAACCCCGGCCATGTCGTGGTCTTCGTCCTCTTCTGGGACGGGACTGTGCCTTCGGACCTCGCGTTCTGGGCTGGTGGCGCTAAGGTTGCTCCTACTTCGACTCCGGGTCTTGGTTTGGGTAACGATATCGGCGATCGTCTTTTTCGGTCGTGCGTTCGGGCTGCTGGACCTCGACCCCGCCCTCTTCTTAGCCGCTTCCGCAATCTCCTGCCCACGCTTCACCACTTCCGACTCCCAGATGTCTGATGCACTCTCTCGCACGCTGCCTGTGCTCCTCTCCTTCCCTTTGCCTTTATTGCTAGGCTCCTTTCGTGCCACGACCCTCAGCATTGTGGTCTTCCCCTTCTTCTTCTCAGGAGACTCGAATTGCTCGATCGAGCTCATGGGTCCGTCCTCCTCATCCTCAGTGTCCGAGTCGAGATTCGAGTTCTGTAGTCGGTTCTCATGCTCCGGTATATCGGTGATGCTTTCGGGCAACGATGAGTCGAGTTCGGGCAACAGTGGGTGGAAAGTCGACGGCGAAAGCACAGGTATTGGGCGCAGGGATCTTTGCTTTGATACCGCGCGGGAATCAGCGCCTGGCGTCCGTAGCTTCATGCGTGATTTCAGGCCTGGCTTGCCTCCAGGGGTCGAGGGAGGTTGGGCCGGCTCCTTGACTTCTTGCGAGTGCGACTCAGACTCGGTCTCTGGCACGACATCGGTTGCATAGGAATTTTTCGGAGGATTCGCCGAGCGGCGGGGCAGGGCGTTGTTGGAAGTTGTCGCTGTATTTGCCGAAGATGTGGATTTAGGTTTCGATTTGGAAGATTTGGAGTCACTTTTGGCTTCATCGGAGCGCTTCGAGTTCTTAGATGCGACGGAACGACGATCCTCCTGCGCGTTCGCGCTGTCAACTGCTTCAGCTCGTTCGAGAGCCCTAGCCTCCGACTGAGGCCCAGAAATAGGCGAAGAACCGGGCAAGAACAACGGTTGTTCGCTGTGCTGTTCCAGTCTCTCCTTCTCCTTCTCCTTGCCTTCGGACGCTCGAGGCGTCTTAGCTTTCATAGAGATTATAAGAGGAGAACTTTCATCGGGCTTGAACCGGAGTTCGCTCGTCTCCTTTGCCGCACCGTCCTTCTCGAGCTCCTGGTGAATTGTGCTGCCCCTCTTTCGGATACCCATAACCTCCTCGTCGAACCTCTCAAGCCTCTTCAAAGCACCCGGGGAAAGTACCGGCTCATGCTGAGCAGCGCCTTCCGCCGCCCCACCGTCCCAGAAAACGGAGCGCTCCTCAGTCGGTGCACGGTGCTCACGGTTGGGAGTGGCCTCTGGAGCAGGCCATTCGAGGGACGGAGGGGAACCGAGGTCGGAATCGGAGCCAGAGTGGGCAGAGCGCGTGGGATGGGAGCCGAGACGACGTTTCTTGGTGGTTTTCACGGGCGGGGGTTTGGCTGTAACTGCGCTAGCGACGTTGTCGATGTCTTTCGATTTGGATTTGGAGAAGCTGTTGGTAGCATCGGAATGTTTCTGCGAAGTGGCTAGGGAACGTTTCTTAGACGGAGGACCGAACTTCATCTGAACGGAAGGAGGAGGTGTGGGAGATGCAGGAGGAGAGACGGAGGAGGATGACCGGATGTTGATGGCCTTTTCCTTTCCTTTGCCCTTGTCCTTTGTCGCTGCCGCGGACGGTGAACGTGAATCGGCAAGAGACACACTCTTCGAGAATAAATGAGCAGGTTTGGAAGCTGTGGATGTCGGTTTCTTCGTAGTCGCGTTTTTCGTCTGGCCGCTACCTTGCTCGTCATGATGCTGTGTGGAAGACTTCGGTTTCGAGATGATGATTCCGTCCTCTTTCTCCTCCTCCTCGACGTCTTGCTCCCTTGAAGCTTGCCCCATCTCGTCGTCATATCCACCATCGTAGTTCTCAAACTCTCGAGGAGGACTTGCCTCCGAAAGGGCATCTTCTACCATCCTTTCTTCCTCCTCCTCCTCCTCCTCGTCGGGTATAGTAACCTTGCCCTGAACTTTCCTGATTTCATAACTCTCCTCTTGGCTAATCTGTGGCTGTGGCTGGGGCTGGGTGAGGCTCCTCTGCGATTCCATCTCAGACTCTGGCTCTGGCTTGACCGTCTCCACCTCCACCTTCCTCTTCTTCTTCGGTCTTCCTGTCGGGCCTTTCTTGATCGGCGCTCCATCCTCGTCGACGTTGATATCGACGGCGGCAAAGTCTCCGTGTTGCACGTGGTTCGCAGATGAATGGGCGCTCGTCGCATCAGCGAGTTTGCGCTTCGTGCCTTGCGTTTTAGTGGAGATGGCAGCGGAAGTGGGATGTGTTTGTCGAGGTTGGGGCGGTTCGTCCTCGTCGAGTTCGTCGATATCTTCGTCAGTACCATCTGGGTCGGGTTTGGTGCGTTTCGCTCGGCTGGCAATAGGTGTGAGGGTTGCTGTTTCGCGGGCTATTGTGGCACTCGACCGCCCATGTCTCAGTGTCGTGGCCTTGGCAGTGCCGTTGCCAGTTGCAGTCGTGGTGGAGGTTGACCGGCGGGTCGATTTCGAAATAGAGCCGAGGGGTAATTTCGAGCTCGACGCTTTCGAGATGCCGACCGTCGATGTCGAGGCGCGTCCCGCCTTTTTGGATGCGGTTGAATCGCGTCCGCCTTTCGATGCTACAATACATTTCGTTAATATATTATGGCTATCACTATGTAGCATCATCAAGAAATACAAACTTACATTTCCTTCTATCTTTCTCCTTCTTCTTCCTCTTCCATTCCATAACGAGGTCGTCCGTGCAATCCGTCTTCTTGACCCAGCTCTGCGGCCATGGTTTCATCGTCTTCGGATCGTTGCCCTTCCAGCGCACTTTGTAGGTGTTCCCTTTCTCTGCGGTAATTTCGATCACCTCCCATAGCGTCTCCTCGTCGTCCTCTTGGGGCACAAACTTCTGGGAGGGTGAGGAGAGCGAGGCCTGAGACTCGGCTTCCGAGTCAAACGGCATTCAGAATCAAATCAGAACAGATTTTTTCCCTGAGCAGGGCATCAGTTCTCCTTTCAATGTATGAGGGTATGTTCATACCTTGCTATAAATCCAATTCCAGGGGTATAATGTTGAAATCTTGAAGCCTTGTTGAACGTAAGTCAACAGTCAGTATTCAACAGATTATTTATTATGTAATAATTAAATCACGCCCTTTATAATTACATAATTGACAACATGTTTATACTTGGCCCGAGTTCTCGTGCGTGCACCTCTTGGTGCACATCTCTTTTCAACATTTCTCTGGCAGGCTTTGGCTGGATTCAGGCTCCTCACACGGACTTGGATATACGATATTACTGTGTGGCCTCGATTTTGTGAAACCACCTACTTAATCTGCTCTTTAATTTCCCCCCACTGCTTGGTCGCCTCGCCGCCCCTCGCAAGGCATCTCGCGTACACTTGCGGCGACTCCAGTGGCGATTTCAGCCGTTTCTCTAACAGCAGTGTCTGGGATTCCATTTTTCTGGCTTAACTGGCTTAATTACCATCAGACACCCCTTTTAAAAACTTCTGGATCTGCTTGTGATATGGCCCCGTTTCTGGGTTCTGGCGACTCTCGTTCTTCGCCCTGGTGGATGGAGGCCGATGCTCTCCGTTCAGGTCCGTTCCCGATGCGCAGGCCGACGACTTAGTAAGTTAGCAGATTAATAATTCCATGTGACCCTTTCCGTGGGTCTCGGGCGCCGTATATTTGCTTGACTTGTAAACCCATGTCCCCACCGTGGCCCTCTTCCTCTGTACAACTTACACACCATTTCTCAGACGCGTAGGGCAACAAGTTTGCATTATTTTGGCTCTGAGACTGGCCAAAGTTTGCTTACGAAGAACTTGGACAGAACCTCACCCGAGTGGGTAAGAGTAAGAGCGCAGCTTCGCGTGGGCTCGCAACTGCTGTTGAGCCTTTTGATGTCGTGGTCATTGGCGGAGGTGAGTTTCCTTGTGCCCTCACAAGATTAATAGTCGAACCGCTTTATAGGAATGGGTGGATACGTGGCAGCTATCAAGGCGGCTCAACTTGGTTTCCGTGTACGTCATATTTCTTCTATATTTATTCACACAAAACTGAAACGTTTGCTGTGTAGACTGCTTGCATTGAAAAGCGTGGTGTTCTTGGAGGAACATGCCTCAACGTTGGATGCATACCCTCCAAAGCCATGCTCAACAACTCGCACATTTACCACCAGGCCCAGCACGACTTTGCGCGTCGTGGTATTGATGGTGCGTGTTCAGATATTTTTTTTCATGCTCTGATTAATCTATTTTCATAGCTACTGTCTCTCTTAACCTGCCCAAGATGCTCGAAGCCAAGGTGAACATCGTCACCGGGCTGACAAAAGGTGTCGAGCTACTCTTCAGGCAGAACAAGGTGGAGTACATCAAAGGCTCTGCATCCTTCATCTCCCCCACCCGCCTGTCGATCTCGCCCATTCTCGAAGCTCCCGAGGACACGCCGACGGAAATCGAAGCCAAGAACATCGTCATCGCAACTGGGTCCGAGGTATCCCCCTTCCCCGGAGGCGCAATCACAATAGACGAGAAACAGATTGTCAGCTCGACGGGCGCATTGGAGCTGAAGGAGGTTCCGAAGAAACTGGTCGTATTGGTGGTGGAATCATTGGCCTCGAGATGGGCAGCGTTTGGAGTCGCCTCGGTGCTGAAGTCACTGTCGTAGAATTCTTAGGAGCTATCGGAGGTGCAGGCATCGACGAGGAGGTTGCGTGAGTTATTTAATTCTACCACATCTGACAAGAGACTGACGACGGTAACAGTAAGCAATTCCAGAGGACACTTGCAAGCAAGGACTCAAGTTCAAGCTCAACACCAAGGTTCTCTCAGCTGAGAAGAAGGACGGAAAAGTCTTCCTCGAAGCTGAGCCTGCCAAGGGGGAAATCTGAAACTGTGGGTCTCTTCTAATTTCATTTTTGTGATATTAATTTTAAATTAGCTCGAAGCGGACGTCGTTCTTGTCGCAGTCGGCAGACGGCCATACACTGAAGGGCTGAACCTGGAAGCTGCTGGCGTGGAGCTGGACAACCGTGGCCGGGTCGTCATCGACGATCAGTTCACTACCTCGCAGAAGAACATCAAGTCCGTCGGTGACGTGACCTTCGGCCCATGTTGGCCCACAAGGCCGAGAAGAAGGCAGGTTCCGTCATCCGTATCTCTATCATCCGATTTCTGATCATCATTCAGGTATCGCCGCCGCCGAGTTCCTCAAAACCGGGCATGGCCACGTCAACTACGCCGCCATCCCCTCCGTCGTGTACACGCACCCTGAGGTCGCATGGGTCGGCAAGACCGAACAAACCTCAAAGCCGAGGGCCTCAAGTACAAGATCGGCAAATTCAGCTTCGCGGCCAACTCGCGGGCCAAGACGAACCTGGACACGGAGGGCTTCGTCAAGATCCTGACGGAGGCGGGACGGACAGGATCCTGGCGTGCATATATCGGACCAATGCGGGCGAGATGATTGCGGAGGTGTGTTGGCGGTGGAGTATGGTGCGAGCGCGGAGGATGTGGCGAGGACGACGCATGCTCATGTATGTTTCATTTTTTCTTTTCTTTTTTGTTTATTAAGTTGCTCATTCTTTGGTTTCTAGCCTACGTTGAGCGAGGCATTCAAAGAGGCCGCCATGGCTGCTTACTCAAAACCATCCATATGTAAACGGCCCCTGGCATGTACGTCTTGTCCTTTTTCATGACTCTTCCTGAACCACATGCGGCATTGGATTAGCTTGGGCGGAATGGAATGGGATGGACAGTAAGATGAGATTGTTCTCACTGTTTTGTCTTTGTGAGTATACTACGACCTATAGACGTACTCGACCGTGCTGGCATTTCGTTTCCTTCACCTCTCGTCCGACATATCTGAAAACCCCCCGCTTATTGTAACTTTAATTCAAGGCACTTGTCTGCTCTCCACTGCGGTCTTTTCTGGTCTCTAACACTGCAGTGTATATCGTACTTTTGATTGAATAAACTGTTTTGATTGACCGCTTCCTGGAGGCGAACACGCTGTGACATCTGACGCGGACGCGTTGACGGAACACTTTGATTTTGGTGTCGAACTCCATGCACCCGGTTCCACAATGGTAACTTTCGTGGGTCAGTCAACTCGTTAGTACCATCGGTCGTCACGACACTTCTGGTTTCGGTTCAAGTGATCTCATTTACAGCCATTGACCAAAAACTACAGGTATGCAGTAACACTCTGAGGTTGTTGTAATACAGTTTTGTTTTGACGGCCTGTAAGGTGCAGGGGTAGTGGAAGTTGGAGATTGGATCTTAAAGGTGACGAGGTTCTTTGCGATGTGATTGAGATTTACATGTAGACCACTTGGATCTAGACAGGCCAGCCAAGAGTAGTCTGTGCGGCGAACGGGTTGGAGATTCTGAAGGCCTAACTGAACACCAAGGCAAATTTCGGAATCAGGACATCATCCTCCTGCTGCTCAACGAAGTTCCAGACACCGAGAAGGGAATTTATATAGTCACCTCCTAGAACGAAATGTGGGTAGCTTTTGTCGCCGTTCGCAATGTGTCATATGGAGATGTTTCTCCAGTGAAGTCCAGATGGCGAATATCGCGGCCCCTTAGACTCGGGAGAGGAGCAGTAGGAGCTGCAATTGATCACACCACACGGCAATGAGCAATAATCTCACGCGCATTCTATGGTGGATTAAGCCAATGGACTCCAAGAGAGGGACCCTGGACTTCCAACCCTTCATACTTGGCCAAGTGTCGGTATTGACATAGTGCAGGAAACAGCGTGGACTCGATGGAATCAGACGAGAGGAATGAATGTTGGGACTGGTGGGACGACCTGCCCAATTGAGAACGTCGAAAACATCTTTGAAAGTGGTCAAAATAGCCTCGATAAGCGGAAGAAAGCGCGTTCTGCGCCTTCTCCATAGCGATTGAGTAGCTGACGCCGAAATTCCCATGAGGGAATAGCTGTATCTTCTCCCTCGCGGTCGTTCTGTCCGCTGCCCATACCATCCTACGTGCAGACCACCGGGCGCGGTACCACCCTTGCATGAAGTTGAGAGTTCCAGATGCGATTCCAGTTGCCGTTTCAATTCTCGCAGGATTTGACGGGTTCTTTGTCGCTGTCGCCAAAACTAAGCGTGTCCAATCTTGTTGTAGAATGAATTCCCTTGGGGCCACGAGTTCCTGAAGGGTCCATCCACGAGTGAACCAGCGATCGCGGGCCATATCGTCGAGGGAAGAAGTGTCAGCGAGATGGTTACGCAGATAGAAGCGTCGCGGTACCAGCGATACATGGAGCGGATGGATTCGTCGAGCTCTGAACTGCTGTCCTTGTTGATGCAGATGGTGTCCATCCAAGCCAGGGAGACGCCAAGGTCTTTCGCTACAATTTGCAAAACCCTTCCAGTTTCTCATATCCTGCGCCACGGTGGCCCTGGATCGACGGCCATGTCGAGAACGTCACCTCGGGCTCATTCTGGAGCCAGGTATGGGACATGACAGCATAACCCGCATATTTGCGCATCAAATCTTCGATAACTTGCTGCTCAACCTTGGAAATCTTCGAAGGGACCATTCTCTTGAACGCCGTCTCGTCGATAAGCCGCATCTTGAGAACAATATGTTGAAATACTTCGCTCCTCTCGAGGAGCTTGATCTCGGGCCCACAGTTAGCAAGCGGATCGGCATCTGGTTGAATACGCATTCTCGCAGGCCATCCATCAGCTTTTGGGGTAGCCGAGGGGCAGGCGTGTCCTCGGGAGTGTTTGATTGTTCTAAAGAGATTGAACCTGAGTTCAATTGTGATTGCGGATAAATGTGAGTGTACGATTTTACCTTCACCTGGGGAATCACTATTTAACGGGGCATTTCCCAACAAACCGTCAACCCATAATCCTTCATGATTGGTGGATTCGGAACTTCCTAACGAGCTTATACTGAGTTACCGCCAGAAGCAGTAGAAAATCTATACAAACCTAGTTTTTCGTCGGACTTTTGGGTACCTCTCTGTGCAAGCTGATCATGTACGTTTGACTGAATAAACGCCTCCAGGGCATTGAGTAACGTTTGGGCTTCGGATCCCGATGACGTCGGCAATTGAGTATGTACTTCTGGGAGTCGAAAAGATTGACTGAGCTCATACGTGCCTGCAGATAAAGGGAGTAGATTCTCACCTTTATCGACCTCAAGACGACCCAACGGCATAGTACTCGCCAAACCGCCAGTCGGTGACGCTTGGCTCTGAGGAAGTACTGAACCTCCTGCCATATCTGAAAGTTTGCAAAGGTTCTAGTCAATTCCGATCATAAAATGGAAAATGGATACTACCGCTGGAGCTTTTTAGCTGATACTTGGGTATGTTTATGCACGTTACGCGATAAAGCCCTCCAGTGCGTCAAATAGTGCTTGAGCTTCACGTCTTGATGAGGAGTTATTGGCTTGTTCTGAGGGGTCGAGTGTCAACATCTAGGTTCATTCGTGATTTTAGTCAATACGGAACTGCCTTCACCTTGATCGACAGAACCTGAAGGTGGCATTGTATGCGAGGCTGAAGTATAAGAGCACTACGAGATACGACGGTTGAACAAGAAAGTTATTGATCATCTGAGGTCCCAGGCTCCAGTGTTTGGCCCCGTTTCCTCAAGATCGGACATGGGGGATCGCCTTGACGCTCGAGCAATATATATAGAACAGTGATTTGAACACGAACGGCAAAACAAGGGAACACACCACGTAGGTACCTGTTATACCGACAAGGTCGCTTTTCACCATCTCCGCGAGCTCCGCGTGATTTACTTCCTATTGAGCTCAGTTTGATACGACTTGATTCCCAATAGCGCAAAAAGACTTGCATTCCGAGCGCGAACGTTCCTTAAGAGATCCACAGTGGGAAATCTTGAGGAAATCATACTGCTAGCTGCTCACCACGTTCGTCAACATGACAAAAATGACGAGAGATCTGTTCAATGTGCTTACCTGGCTCGTTTTTAGTATCCATGCTAGTAACACAACTCAAGAATCCCCATAAAGTCTTGCCTTGATGTTTTCGCAAGTCTCTTGCGCTCACTGCGTCCGGGATATAAGGGAAACTGTAGCAGAAGCTGCAGATTCCAGAAGTTTGTTGAAGATCATGCGATCACGTGTCGTAATTGCACTGTCGGAATTTGTCGCTCCTCGCGTCAATCTGGTGTTCCCGAATCCTCTCCTCATCCTACATTATTGAGTGAGGCATCCGAAGAGGCTGTAGCTGTGTACTCGAAACAGGTAAACGGGCTCTTGTTTACGTTGTGCTAGTGAGATCTGGCAGTTCGGCTAGATTACATAAGTAGATTAGATTCCATCAGCGGCTGTCTCCTTGTCTGACATGGAATCCGAGTCCACTCTTTGCCTGCGACGCTATACCGCACGGCGTGCTCGACGCGCATCCGAGCCTCTCCTTCCGAGAGTCCGGCCAGATTGGACTGCTCCAACGTGCATGCCCTCCATGTTCCATGAACGATGAACGACTGGTGGGATCACATTCCCACCGACTCGTCCATTTCAGGACTCTTCTGAAGCCGCGTGCGGGAACCGGGTCAAGCAATCTCATTGATGGTTACTGTACATATTGAATAAAAAGCTACAGGTATGCAGTAAGCACTTTCATTCCGTGATTACTTAAAGCTGTTTTGGGGACCCTGTAAGGTGGAGAGATATCGGATGATCGAGATTTAAATTTGAAGGTGACAAGATTCTTGGTGTCGCGATGAAGATTGACATATAAATCGCTTGAATCTAGCGGCCATATCCATTTGCTAAGGAAGATGTTTTCAAACCGGTGTGGGGTGTGCAGTCGCAAATGAACAGCAAAGCAAATTTCGGGAATCAGGACATCGTCCTGCTCCTCAATGAAGTTCCAGACACCGAGAAGGGAATTGGCATGATGACCTCCCAGAACACAACGTGGATAGTTCTTGTCGGTATTTTCAATGCCGTCGTGCTGAAGTATGGTTTCCCCGGTGAAGTCGGGCCTGTAAACATCGTGGGCTCTTATGCGGGGAGTTTGCAATAGATCAGACCACACGGCAATAAGCAATAGCCTCACCCGCAGTCTATGATGAGTTAAGCCAATCGACTCGAAGAAAGGGACCTTGGGCTTCCAATCCTTCAGACTTGGTGAATTGTCGGTATTCACATGCTGCAGGAAACACCGTGGACTCGATGGAATGAGACGGGAGGCATGAACGTTGGTAGAGATGGGACGACCTGCCCAATTGAGAACGTCAAAAACGTCTTTGAAAGCAGTCAAAATAGCCTCGATAAGTCGGAAGAAAGCGCGCTCTGCGCCTTCGCCGTACGCGATTGAAATGCTGACGCCGAAAATTCCCATGAGAGAGTACGCAGTATCTTCGCCCCTGGTCGTAGTTCTGTCCGCTGCCCACACCATCCTACGTGCGAGAGCATGATTACCATGGGCATCATGGTCACCGATCCCTGGCGCGAAGTTTGAGAGCTCCGGAGGCGTAATCCCAGTTGCCGTTTCAATTACTCGCAGGGTGTCGGGAGACTCCTTGTCGTTCTCACTAGTGCTCAGTCGTGTCCAATTCTTGTTATAGAATTGGATGTTCCTCGGAGCCACGAGTTCCTGAAGGGTCCATCCACGCGTGAACCAGCGATCGTGGGGCATGTCGTCGAGGGAAAAGGTCTCAGAGAGATAGGTTATGCAGATGGAAGCATCGCGGTACCAACGATACATCGAACGAATGGATTCGTCGAGTTCGGAACTGCTATCCTTGTTGATGCAGATCGTGTCCATCCAAGCGAGGGAGATGCCAGATTCTCTTGCCGCAACTTCGCAAAATCCTACTAATTTCCTATATCCGGCTCCACCATGGTCCTTGATTGACGGCCATGCCGCGAACGTCACCTCGGGCTCGCTCTGGAGCCATGTATGCGAAAGAATGGCATAGCCCGCATATTTGCGCATCAACTCTTCGATTACTTGTTTCTCTGCTTCTTCTTTCGTGTCCAATTCCGTCTCTGAGGTCTTCAAACTGACCATTTCAGCGAACGCCATTTCGTCGATGTGCGCCATCTTGAGAACGACATGCTGAAAGATGTCACTTCTCTCGAGAAGCTTTATCTCTGACTCCACGGTCAGCAACCGGATTGGCATCTCATTGAATACGCGTTCTCGCAGGCCGTCCATGAGTTTCTGAGATAGCTGAGGGACAGGCGCATTGTCGATGGCACTTGACTGTTCTAAAAGGATTTCAATGATGGTTGCGGATACGCACGAAAATAATATTTCACCTTCATCTGGAACATCGTCATTTAATGGGGTATTGTTCAATGAACCGTCATCCAAGGATCCTTCGTGATCAAGGGGTTCGGAACTTGCTGAATAATTTGAACGCGCATAGAGATCTTATACTCAGTTTACAGCCAGTATATCGGAAAATCTGTACATACCTATGTTTTCGTCGGACTCTTGGTCTTGGGTACCTTCGTGTGCGAGCTGGATAGGTATATTTGATTGAATAAATGTCTCCAGAGCTTTGAGTAGTGCTCGAGCTTCTGGTCTTGACGACGAACTAGTATGCCGTTCTAGGAAGACTGAAGATGAATGGCTGAGCTCATTCGCGTACGCGACCGTAGATGAAGAGTTTTGTTACCTTTATCAATATGAGAGCCACCCGATGGTGTACTACCCGGCGAATCACTTGCTTGGGTAGGAGGTGCAGACTTTTTGTTCAGAGCTGAAAGTGTACAGAGATCACTGGTCAACTCCAGTCACAGAAATGGAAAACATGGATATTCACCAAGCCCTTCATCCGATCCTTGGGTATGATTTTGTGTGGTTATACGAATATAGCCCTCCAAGGCGTCAAGTAACACTTGAGCCTCGCGACTTGGTGATAAGCGATAATCTTTTTCCGGATTCTCGATTCATTTATGATTGGGGGTTCGGCATGTCAATGGAATTCTTCTCACCTTGGTCGACAGAATCGACGTCTGCGCCGTCCAATGACACTTTGCTATCACGATGTCCATACTTACCTAATCGATTTGATTGTGCAGATAGATTCATTGGTCAACTACAGTCACAGAATATGGATGCTTACCTTGGACTTTTGCTGATTCTGGTGAACTCTTCGGGGTGGGTTGAACATTTCTTTCTGAACCAGTCAGGTTCTTACCTGGAGATGTCATTGAATGCGCTGAAATGTAAGTGAATCACGAGTCAACTAGTCACTAGTCACTAGGGACGTTCAAAGTTGTGCGCTGAGCGCTCCCAGTGAGAAATCCAGATCATTGAAAAACATCGTCGAACTATATTTGGCCAATGTAACGTGATCCAACCTGATCACACGATTTCCCGTTACTATGTAACATACTATGTATACCGTATAAGTTTAACATCATGGATTCATGCACTACGGTGACCAGTACTTGTGATTCGGGAAACTTAAGTACTACCGATCTCATTGCCAATAGCTACATATTGTCTATAAAACTACAGGTACGCAGTAAGCACTTTCATGCCGGCAAGAGGTAAATGTTTTTTTGACCACTTGTAATGTAGAATAGGGGCTCTGGACATTACATGTTTTACCTTAAAGGTGACGAGATTTTTTATGTTGTGATTAAGGTTGACATGTAGATCGCTTGAATCTAGTTTGCCCATCCATTTATTCACCGTGCCCTGCTCGCGAAGCCATTCTAGACGTGTAGTCTGAAGTTCTAACGGAACGCCAAGGCAAACTTCAGGGAATAGGACGTCGTCCTGCTCCTCAACGAAGTTCCAGGCACCGAGAAGGGAATTCACACTTTTGCCGCCCAGACGATAAGTTGGATAGAGTTTGTCGCGATTTTCACTGTCTTGTGGGACTACGGTTTCCCCAGTGAACTCCGGAAGGCTACTGTCGAAGCCTCTCATGAGGGGTGTTGGAATTTGATCGCACCACACGGCAATGACCAGTAATCTCACCCGGAATCTATGATGAGTTAAGCCAATGGACTCCAAGAAAGGGACCTCGGGCTTCCAATCTTTCAGACTTGGCCAATTGTTGATATTCACGTGCCCCAGGAAACACCGTGGGCTCGATGGAATGAGACGAGATGAATGGATGTTGGAAGAGATGGGACGACCTGCCCAATTGAGAACGTCGAAAACGTCTTTGAAGGCAGTCAAAATGGCCTCGATAAGTCGGAAGAAAGCGCGCTCTGCACCTTCACCGTAGGCGATTGAGATGCTGACGCCGAAAATTCCCATGAGGGAATACGCAGTATCTTCTCCTCTCGTGGTCGTTCTGTTCGCTGCCCACACCATCCTACGCGACAGACCACCGGCGTGGCGGTCACCAACACCTGGTGTGAACTCCGAGAGTTCCAGATGCGTGATTCCAGATGCCGCTTCGATTACCCACAAGACTTGCCGGTGTTCTTTGTCATTGTCCCCAAAACCAAGGCGAGTCCAAGTCTTGTTGTAGAACTGGATTTTCCTTGGAGCCACGAGTTCCTGGAGGGTCCATCCACGAGTGAACCAGCGATCGCGAGCCATATCGTTGAGGGAAGAAGTGTCGGCGAGATAGGTTATGCAGATGGAAGCGTCGCGGTACCAGCGATACATGGAGCGGATGGACTCGTCGAGCTCTGAACTGCTGTCCTTGTTGATGCAGACGGTGTCCATCCAAGCGAAGGAGACGCCAGGATCTTTCGCTACAACTTTGCAAAACTCTTCCAATTTCTCATATCCCGCCCCACGGTGGTCCTTAATCGACGGCCATGTCGAGAATGTCACCTCGGGTTCGTTCTGGAGCCAGGTATGCGACATAACAGCATAACCCGCATATTTGCGCATCAAATCTTCGATAACTTCCTGCTCAGCTTCTTCTCTTTGTTCCGATCCAACCTTGGAAATCTTCTCAGTGACCATTCTCTTGAACGCTGTCTCGTCGATAAGCCGCATTTTGAGAACAATATGTTGAAAGACTTCGCTCCTCTCGAGGAGCTTGATCTCGGGTCCCACGGTTAGCAAGCGGATCGGCATCTGGTTGAATACGCGTTCTCGCAGGCCATCCATCAGCTTTTGGGGTAGCTGAGGGGCAGGCGTGTTCTCTGGAGTGCTTGACTGTTCTAAAGGGATCGAACCTGAGTTCAGTTATGATTGCGGATTTACCACCAGAAGCAGGTAGAAAATCTATACATACCCAGTTTTTCGTCAGACGGTTGGGTACCTCTCTGTGCAAGCTGATCATGTACGTTTGACTGAATAAACGCCTCCAGGGCATTGAGCAATGTTTGGGCTTCGGGTCCCGATGACGACGGCAACTGAGTATGTACTTCTGGGAGATCGGAAAAGAATGACCGAGTTCATACGTGCCTGCGGATAAATGGAGTAGATTTTCACCTTTATCGACCTCAAGACGACCCGACGGCATAGTACTCGCCAAACCGCTAATCGGTGACGCTTGGCTCTGAGGAAGTACTGAACTTCCTGCCATATCTGAAAGTTTACAAAGGTTCTAGTCAATTCCGATCATAAAGATGGAAAAATGGATACGGATACTCGCTGAGCTTTTTAGCTGATTCTTGGGTATGTTTATGCACGGTTACGCGGATAAAGCCCTCCAGTGCGTCAAATAGTACTTGAGCTTCACGTTTTGATGAGGAGTTATTGCCTTGTTCTGGAGGGGTCGAGTGTCAACATCTCGGTTCATTCGTGATTTAAGCCAATATGGAACTGCCTTCACCTTGATCGAAAGAATCAGCTTACAGTCGTAGATATGCAGAATGTGTATACTTACCTTGTTTTTTTGCGAACTCACGAGTACCTTGTAGGGTGCGTTGACTGTCTCTTTCTGAAGGAGGTGGGTCTCTTCTAGTTGGAACTGGAAGTTTTCAAATGAGGAGTGTATCAAGTGTCACGTATGTAAGAAATCTGTATGCTCACCTGAAGGCGCCATTGTATGCGAATCTGAAGTGTAAGAGGACCACGGGCACTACAGGATGAAACTGGGAAGAACGTGAGATATCGAACCAGCAGATGAGCGCCCGCGGTGCCACGCAGGCCCTCGCCGTGTTTGTCCTAGTTTCCTCATAATCGGACAATGACATGGCAGCTGTGAGGCCTGAGCAATTTATAGGCAAAAATGATGAGAAGCTTGTCCTACACCGCCAATGTAGTTGGATCCCATAATGAGATTAGCAACCGGATAACACTTTGATGCGAGCCGAAAATGTCACAATCAGCCCCGGATGACCCCATTCAATTATTTTACATAAAATATGATATTGACCTCTTGATGCTGTCGGCATGGTCTCGAATGGAACCTGGAGGTCGTCATGACCTGCCCACTGAGGACATCTTCCGGAGGACATCTCGCTCGCGTGGGCCTTACACATATTTATGGCATTTTTTAGATGATAAACACATAATCTAATTATCTACACTGCTTAGGGTAGCAAGACATTATTTTTGCGTGTAACACTCAAGCATGCTGTCGCCGTGGGGGTGTGGAAGTGGAAGTGCCAATGTTTTCAAACTCATCGACGAATATTTTGCGTCCAAGTCCTTTCAAACTCCGCTCCCAAACCATCGCGCCAGCATCACCAAACAGATACAATGTCCGTTTGTTTCCTTCAACCACATTCCGCCACTGGTCGCTCTGGTGCCCGCTGTTTGTCCTCTATCGTCATGCCTTGTCTATCGCCTGGCGCTCTCCAGACATGGTTCGCTATAGTCTTGCTCTGCCGTTCTCCCTGGCTTACTGTGACTCGGCAACCTCCTCAAGCTCTTGTCGACGTCTTGGTCTTCGTGAAACCTGCTCGCAGCTCAGTTCATTGCTAACCTATCTCGTTTTATAGGCACCCTCAAGGCTCGTTAATGGGATGGAGGTCAGGAGGGGCTTGGGTGTCAGGAGGGGCTTGGGTGATAGTTCAAGACCATGGACCGACTAGGTAAGCATTATTTGCAACCGACAACACCGTTTGCTTTTTGACCTACTCGTTTTCCTTTTCACAGTGTTATTCAAGCTCGCAAGGGGCATGGAACGTCACTTCAAAGGCCGTGTCATGTATACCTCTTGTTTTACGGCCCTTTCCCTTCATAGCAGCGCTCAGGAAATTTATTTAGTTCGTATACTTGGTCTCTTGTGGTAGTAAATCATGCAATACAAGCCTTTTTATGATTCCTATTGAAATGTGAAAACCCTAGAGAGCAACCCTATCATAAGAACCAACCAGCAGAATGGAAAGAGCCAGCTCCCAGCCTCCCAAACCGCTCTGAAAATGAGAGACGGCAGGATGTCTGGACAAGATCCTGACAAATATCCCTCAGTTTCGGTATCCACGAGAGACTTAGCGGAAGTCTCTCAATGGTATCTGATCATACGAGCATCAGGTGATGGCGCTTTTGTACAACATTCTGACATTCACTCTGATATCGTCCCTTAACACCCTGGATATCTGGCGTGGGACCTGATTTTGACATCTCATCAAACTGGCGGTGTAGTATGTCCCTACCGACATCGTTTTCGGTACCCATTGATGGAGGTAGCTAAGATGTTTTCGGAGGCCTCGCTCGCTCAACGCGACACCGATATACATCAACTTCAAGGGAATCGTAGCAAAGAGCATTGGAAGAGCACATAACCGGTGGTTCAAGACACTGACACGCGGTGAAGATTAGGGTTGGGTAAAAAACCTCCAGGGGGGGTAATTTACCAGTAATTTACCTCGAAAATTTTTTCTGGGAAAGGGATAGGTAATTTACCAGTATTTTACCGGTAATTTACCATCACGTGATTTGATTTTTCGTCAGGGTTTTCAAAAAAAATTCACCACCTGCGCGGCTCATATATATCACGTGGCCATGCAGTAAAAAACCTCACAGACCTGCCGCCAAGGGGGGGTAATTTACCTGGTAATTTACCGGTATTTTACCGGTAAAAAACGTTTTGGTAAAAAACCTAGGGTTTTTTACCCAACCCTAGTGAAGATTCAGAAATTTCAAATAATACACGCGATCACGTGTATCGTTGTCAGCGTTTTGTCCTCTCTAAATTTTGGGCTCACCTATTATAGTTGTAGTTCATGTGGAAAATTAATTAAATTAAATAAAAATTAAATAAATTAAATCGAGAGAGAGAAAAGAGAACCCAACACAACCTCTCAGCGGCAGAATAAATTAATATAAATTATGCAAAATGTACCATCATGGATGCTAGTTTATTGTAGCATAGAAATCCAAAATTTTCTCAAGCGCTTTGCGCCCCAATGTATCTCGGACCATCAAATTCCATGTCCACACAAAATGCACATATTTTTTCTCTCGCGCAAATAGGGAACTGCACGGGTATTCTGCGGGTTTCGCGGGTTTTTTAATGTCTAGCACGTAGTATTTGTCAATACGAATTTTTTGCAATTTTTTTTATGCAAAACGGTTAAAAACTGACCAAGTTATGTATTTTTTAAGTTTGGTACTCAAAGGTTCGAAATTGATGTCACACGGGCCACGGGTAAGCGTCACGGGTATTTGTGACACCCGTGACGCTTACCCGTGGCCCGTGTGACATCAATTTCGAACCTTTGAGTACCAAACTTAAAAAATACATAACTTGGTCAGTTTTTAACCGTTTTGCATAAAAAAAATTGCAAAAAATTCGTATTGACAAATACTACGTGCTAGACATTAAAAAACCCGCGAAACCCGCAGAATACCCGTGCAGTTCCCTACGCGCAAAGCGCAACCTTAAGAAAAGACTACCAATAAAACATGGTTGTATTAGACAGACATGCCCTAAATTAATTGCATGGAATCTTTGCTACATACTGACTGGATTTAATTTCCAATGAAAATTCAAGGCAAAATTTTCGATTTTTCCTCTACTTTCAGGGTTTCACCTTTTAAGATTTGAGCCTCAATACTTAATTCTACATGTGTCTCTGAATTCTCAGGATTTTTTTGGGCTTGATCCTATGTTTTCTCATGTGCAAGTATGCAATCAGGATGTAGGAAAGGTCACCTAGAGCAGAATTTCGCATTTTTGGTCAAAAAAAGTGTGCAAAGTCTCCATTTTTTCCAGACACATTGAAGAAGGGAGGAGCAACATTTTTATGAGGACAAAGTGAAATTTTCTGCTGTGCTCGATCTTCCAAGGAGTACAAAGCTATGTATTTCCTGCCAGATGCTTTGTTTACATGTGTATAGGTTTTCAAACTCAGTTAGGTCCTAATTGCGCTACACACATAATTTAACTGCCAAATTTTGTCCTTGACTGAGTTGACTAAGGGTCGCATTTATCATTACAACAGTGCTAGTTGTTCACATCCATGATGACTGACTAAATCTATAGATACTAAGATCTACAAATACAAAGTAAGCACCTTCATCCCAGATAAATTCAAAAACGTTTTAGAGACCCTGAAAGGTGGAGGAGTTGAGTCGCGACACTGAAGTTTGAACGTGATAAGAGTCTTCAAATTCATGTTAGGATCAAAATATATTTCGCTTGGGTCCAAGGTGTCCATCCATTGGTAAAACGCAAAGCCTGATCACTGAGGAAGTTGGAGTTCGAAAGGAATAGCCAGGCAAATTTCAGGAATTACGACGTCATCTTGTTCCTCGACGAAGTTCCAGACACCGAGAAGGGAATTTGCATCTGGACCTCCCAGCAAACATCGAGGATAACTATCACCAGCGTCATTTGAGAGTATGGTTTCCACGTCGAAATTTCTGTGGCGCCCAGCCCCGGGAAAACGAGGAGTATCCAAGCGATCGGACCACACGGAAACGAGCAAAAATCTGACTCGTAGTCTGTGCTGAGTTAAGGCCATCGATTCTACGGGAAGGACTTTGGACTTCCAATCCTTCATGCTTGGCCAATTCTCCGCATAGACATGCTGCCGATGGCATCGCGGACTCGATGGAATCGGGCGAGATGCATGGATGTTGGGAGAGATGGGACGCCCTGCCAGTGACCAATTTAAGATATCCGAAACCTCTTCGAAAGTGGTTACGATGGCCTCTATAAGTCGAAAGAAAGCGCGGTCGGCACCCTCTCCATATGCGATTGAGAAACTGACGCAAAAAATTCCCATGAGAGCATAAGCAGTATCTTCGCCCCTCGTCGTCGTCCTATTCGCTGCACAGACCATCCTACGTGCGAGACCACCAGTGGAACCATTGCCGACCCCTGGCGTGAAGTTTGAGAGTTCTTGAGGTGTGATGCCCGTCGCTGCTTCAATTACTTGGAGGTAGTGATTGTCAGGGGTAACCCTGGGGTATTTCAGCTGTACCCTTACCCTTACCCACACAAACCCTTACCCTCCACCAAGGGTAAGGGTTTTGAGGGGTTTGGGTAAGGGTTTCTGAAAACCCAGGGGTATTTAATATTTTGGAGGGCATACCTATTAAAATTGATTAAAAACTGTTTTAAAATTTGTTTACTACTCAATTAAATTAAATTAATTAGTTGATTGTGTTATTTACAGTGTTCTCTTGTACAGTAAGCCAAGTTTGGAGACAAAATCTTGTAAAAAGATATAAAATAAATATTTTTTCAACATCTTTGGTGTGTAAAAAAATCAAATTTTTTCTCTGGGCAATACCCCTGACCCCTGCTGGGGGTAGGGGTATTCCAAGGGTACAGAAATCTCTACCCTTACCCTTACCCCAGCATACCCTACCCAAAACCCCTGCGGGTTTTCAAACCCCTGACAATCACTACTTGGAGGAGTTCGGTGGACTCCTTGTCATTCTCACCAGAATTCAGTCGTGTCCAATTCTGGTTATAGAACTTGGTTCTTCTTGCCAAAGCCAAGAGCTCCTGGAGAGTCCATCCACGGGTGAACCAGCGATCACATGCCATGTCGTCGAGGGAAGCAGTATCGGCAAGATAGGTTATGCAGATGGAAGAACGTTCATACCAGCGATACATGGAGCGGATGGATTCGTCGAGCTCGGAACTACTATCCTTGTTGATGCAGATCGTGTCCATCCAAGCGAGCGAGATGCCAGATTCTCTAGCGACTTCGCAGAACCCTATCAATTTCTTATACCCTGCACCACCCTGCCTTTTGATCGACGGCCATGTAGAGACGTCACCTCAGGCTCATCCTGGTGTATGTGAAAGAATAGCATAACCGGCATATTTGCCCAAGATTTCCTCGATGACTTTCTGCTCCGCCTTTTCGTTGTTTTCTGCTTCTCTTTAGGAGATCTTCAAACCAACCATTTCTTCGAACGCCTTCTGGTCGATGCGTGACATCTTAAGAGCGATATGTTGAAAGACGCCGTTTCTGTCAAGGAGCTTTATCTCAGATCCCGCAGCCAGCAACCGAATGGGTATCTGATTAAATACGCGTTCTTGCAGGCCATCCATCAGCTTTTGGGGTAGCCGAGGTACAGCTGATTGGTCGGTAGCGCTTGCGCGTTCTAAAATCATAAATATGAGTTCAATTAGAATTGCGGATACACGTAAAAATATTATTTCACCTTCATCTGGAGAGTCGCCATTCAACGAGGCATTGTCCGGCGGACGGCTCTCCAATGACCCTTGGCGATTAAGGAGTTCGGAACTTCCTAACGAATCTATGTACATGGACATTATAATCAGTTACAACCAAAAAATATGTAGACAATCTATACGTACCTAATTTTTCGTGAGATTCTTGCTTTTTAGTACTGTACTGGGTGGCACATGTATATTTGATCGAATAAATGCCTCCAGAGCGTTGAGTGGATCTTGAGCTTCAGGTCTCGATGACGGGCGAGTAGGGCGTTCTATGAAGCTTGAATAGGAATGGATGAGTTCATTGCCGGATGCGGGTAGGTGAAGAAATTTCACACCTTGATCAAAGCGAAAACCACCTGATGGCGTACAACCGTCAACCAGCAACCCTTTACTCTGAGGAAATGAAGAACTTTCTGCCACCTCTGAGAGTGCCAAAAGTTACCCGTTAATTCTGAGATCTAAACGAAAAATATAGATATGGGTACTCACCAAGCTTTTTGTCCACTCCTTGGGCATGTTTGTGCATGGCCACATGAATAAAGTCCTCCAGTGCATCAAGTAGCACTTGAGCCTCGCGTTTTGATGACGAGTGATTACCAGGAGACGTCATTGCATGCAAGGGTGAAGTGTACGAGGATCACGAGAGCTGCGAGATGCAATAAGGAAGCAAGTGAGTTATCGATCATCTGATGAGTGTACAGTGCCAATGTTTGTCCCAGTTTTCTCATGGTCAGATGTGGCAGGCAAGACGACGTTGAGGCCTTAGCAATGTAATGTGCAGAATCACGTCGCGTCAAATGATGTGATGTGCATTATTATCGACGAACAAAGCGGTGCAATAGTGGATATTGATCGCCCAAAGAAACGAGGGCCCTGCACGCTTGTTAATCATATACCAGATATACGGGACAGATAAACACCTGACGACTTTGTGGGTGTGCTGTTATCCCTTTCTGTTCATCATAATTCCTTCGCCTCTACTTCGCATAACCGGCCACCAGAGGAAGGACGTTTGTGGGCACAACCAACAATAAGAAGTGCAAGACAGCCAGCAACATATGAGCGCCGTCAACGAAAACAACAGAAATTGAAAAGCAAAGGAACTTACCACGCCTGCTCGGAAAACCTATGCCCATTATCAAACCAAATCACTTTTCACCGCAACTCTGCCTGGATTTCTCCTGTTTAGATCAGTCGGATATAACTTGGGGGGATGACACAGTAATACAACACTCACATTGCGGAGGCAAATCATAATAACCAGATACCAAGGTCGCCTGCTGGCTGCTCACAATGCTCGTCAACATAACAAAAATGACGAGAAGCTTGTTCAATGTGCTTACCCAGTGGGCTATTTTCTCAGTAACACAACATGAAATCCTGCTGTGGCGTTTTCGCAGGGCTCTTGCGCTTATCGCGACCGCGACAGGGATGTAAGGGGGAACCAAGGAGGAATCAAGCAGAAGTTCTGAACTTTGAAGAGCGTGGCTTCAAGAGACGCGTTGAAGAAACGCGATCACGTGCCATATTTCTCATGTCAGTCATGCGGCCTGGAAGATCCATCGAGATTCGAGAAATGGCCATCCTTCTCACGCATCTGCGCTGAATTCGAATCTATTCGAATTGCGGAGGCAAACATTCTGTCTATGCATACCCGAAAGTCGTGTTGATACTGCCGCAGGAATCTGTGTCTCCATTCGCACTATTTTGGCATACGACTCCCCGCCAGATCATTCGCAGTGCCAGTGTCAGTTAGTTCTGTTTTTACCGCGCCCCCTAAACCGAGTCAGAAAGTTGTTATGTAATCTTCGGAGCTTCAATTCTCGTCGCGTCGACTGGACGCGACGACGCTGGTATTTCGCGACTTCTTAGAGGCAAAGTGTATACTGTTGGCTCAAAATATGCTAAGTAAAAATCTCGTCCTGAGAAGGGGAGTTGTTGTGGTAGCTTACATTCCGGTGGGTCAGGCTGCGAATTTAGCTTACATAATCTTTGACCATGCTCTGCGCGGCGGACCCATTTCCTTAGCTCATCCGCACGAAGTCCCAAGCTCTCAAAATCGAAAACTATTATTGAAACTTTTTAAATATCTCCCTCTCCAAACCTTGTCCGAAAACAGTGTCGTCGTCAAGAAAATGCGCCCCACTATATTTTTGAAGTCCGAAGATTACATAACAACTTTCTGACACGGTTTGGAGGGCGCGGTAAAAAACAGACTTCATATAAGTATCGTGATCCGAAGGGCACATCACATATATCGTAGTCTGGCTAGGAGAGACTAAGTGTTAGTGTAGATCAACCAACCCTACCCTCAATGTCCGTCACACGTCCCCGACTCCGACTTGTGTCGTAGATCATCTTGTCCTTCTATACATCTCTATGGACAGTGGGATGCCATCGGGTTTGAATTTTAAAGTGCCAACTTCCGATCACCGGGCCATGTTCCAGTCGTTCCGCGCACCTCCCTTTCAATTTGCGCTCCAATAATCCATATTCTAACGTCCAATTTCGTCGGCGTGATCTTGGTGTGATCATTTTGTTTATGTTATTTAGAGAACTGCCATGAGTGGAGATCCTATTATTTTACAGAGCAAACGATGGTGGCTATTTACACTAAAGATGTAAAGTCAACACGTTCATACCGTGCCATCCCAAATCTTTTTTGTCGACTCTGAAAGTTGGGCAATTTCGTAATTTAAGCCTAAGAATGGCGACATTCTCCGTCTCGCATGCGGATGATATATCGGCCGCTTCTAAACCATTCATGTTATAGATTTTTGCTGAATCCCGAATTTTAAGAAGAACGGCAAGGTTAGTTGGAGACATTTCGACGTGATTCCCCCCTTCAATGAAGTCCCAGACCCCAAGAACAGAGGATAGGGATGTACGATGACGGCCGGAGGGGTCGAGCGGTGGTTGCGGAAAATAATAATTGTTGCTGCTTCTATCCTCTTGGACTTCGGCTTCTCCATAGAATGTAGGACTGTAATTGTAATGGGGAAGATGTTCAGATTTGATACATGAAAAGAGCAGCATTCGGACTTGTACTCCAAGGTGCGTCAGAGTGATTGGTATGGAGGGAAGGGCCACCTCATCCCAACCTGGATATGTTTGGATATGATTCTCTTTTTTAAGATAGCACCATGGAGTCGACGGGATGAGGCGAGAGGAATGGATTTTACGAGAGATAGGACGGCCAGCCCAATTGAGAACGTCCGACACATCTTGGAAAGATATCAAAATGGCTTCTATAAGCCAGAAGAATGCCCGCTCTGCACCTTCACCATATGCGATGGGGAAGCTGACACCAAAGATTCCCATGAGGGAGTACGCAATATCTTCTCCCCTCATTGTCGTTCGGTTTGTTGCCCACACCATCCTTCGCGAGATAGAATTATGGCATGTAAAGGGGTTATTGACATAAGCCTCGAAATCCTGGAAATCTTGACGCGGTATTCCAGTCACATCTTCAATTATTTGGCAGTGTCCCAGAATTGGCTGATTTGTCGTCGTCACTGGAACCTAGGTGTTTCCAATTCTTGTCATAAAATTGCGTCCGCCTCGGAGCTAAGAGTTCCTGGAGAGTCCACCCACGCGTAAACCAGCGATCGTGGGCCATGTCGGCCAAGGAAGAGGTGTTGTAAAGATAGGTGATGCAAATAGAGGCGTGGCGATACCAGTTATACATCGAACGGATAGATTCGTCGAGCTCGGAACTGCTATCCTTGTCAATACAAATTGTGTTCATCCAAGCGAGAGAGACACCAGACTCTTTCGCCACGACTTCGCAAAATCCCGCCAGTTTTTTATAACCCGCCCCACTGGCACTATAGTTCCGTATCGATGACCAATCCGAGAATGTTACCTCCGGCTCATTCTGGAGCCATGTATGCGATAGAATAGCGTAGCATGCATATTTCCTCAACAAGTCTTCGATCACTTGCAGCTCTGCCTTTTCCCCTATGTCGAATCCCGGTTCGGAGCCTTGTCTCATGACCATTTCATCGAACGCCCTCTCGTTAATGTCCGACATCTTGCGCATGATATGTTGAAGTACCTCGCTTCTGTCAAGAAGCTTCATCTCGGACTAAGGCTCCAACCGTACACTATACACTACTGTATATATATGGTTTTTACTGTATATGTATATGTATATGTATAGAACTTTCAAGGAAAGTGGGGTAGATAGTAAATATACAGTATATAGTTGCCATATACAGTTTCAAAAATCACACCAGAAAGATGGCTTTCTTGGCCAAATTTTCAACAATTTTAGGAGGCATACCCAACTGAAATAAGTTGCCCGAATATTTTAGCTGTATAGAGGAGGATTTTTACATAGATGAGAAGTTCATTCCGGAGCATCAAGGGTCAGAGAATGTTGTCCCTTGCTAAGCAGAGGTGACATTTTATTTCCGACAGGAATTCCTGGTGTTTTCAGGAAATAAACTGAGCCGGGGAAGTTTTAATCTAATTACCATATGAATGGCATGAAAAGCTGATCCCCCACAGCCAAAAAATATATACATCTGGCAGAACCCTATATAAAAACTGTATAACCATATATATACAGTATATATAGAGTATACAACTGTATCCATATATATACGCCCAGGGCTGTATACGTATAGTGTACGGTTGGAGCCTTATCTCGGACCCCAGGGTCAGCAACCGGATTGGCATCTGATTGAAGACACGTTCGCGTAGGCCGTCCACCAGCTTTTGGGGCATCCGCTGGACAGGCGCATTGTTTCCAACCTTTTCTTGTTCTATAGAAATCAAAGAAGGGTGCGACTTCATTCGTGATCGCAGGTTAATCCATTTTCTCACCTTTATTTGGGGAATCACTATCCAGCGGGGAATTTCCTGCTGAACGCGAAGCCGAAAGCTCTTTGTTATTAAGAGGTTTAGACTTTCCTAACAAATTTTGATTCATTTTATACTCAGTACGGCCACGCATGTAGGAAATATGTACATACCTGGTCTGCTATCGAGCTCTGGGGTACCTTCACGTGCGAGTTGGACTTGTACATTTGACTGAATAAACAACTCCAGAGCGTTGAGCAGTGCTTGGGATTCAGGTCTTGATGAAGAGTGAAATGGTGGCCCGGCTAGACGAACGCAAATGCACCATTGATAAGAGTTAGTTCAACTTATAAGGGCCAACCGTAGGTAGGGGTGCACAAGCCCAAGTTGCAGAAAACTCGAACGAAAGTCATGGTCAAACTACTACCTAGTATTTGGCTGAGATTGACTCAAAGGCAACAGCCTTGGAGCCAAATAAACAAGTTGCAGAAAACTCGAAAGGTTATAGGTTCGGATCAAGCCCTTTGTCAGCTTCCGGTGTTTATTTGTATATAGTTGCTTTCAGCAAAACCTGACAAGGGGCTTGCATCAATGTCCGTCGATTGAGGGGGTTTGGTCACCCCCGACGCTTGAAGTCAGTTCGACACGCACCTACCCAGTTTTGCACGCGTTTTTGAGTAGAACATACGATGAAAATTTTGTACTACTTACAAATTTTTAAAACAACTTTATTATTGAGCTGTGAGCTGTCTAAGTAGGTGACTTGACCCTATTTCCTTTCCTGCCTTCTAGAGAAAGTAAATCTTAAGCTGCAACTGGATAGTTTGGCTCCATGACTTATATACTATAGATAATAACGTTTTCAGACTTTGGTGTCTGTAGTGCACGTATTGAGGCTATAATATTCGTTACAAGAGCAGTATCCCTTCGTTATAAAGTCACGTGATTGGCCCCAGCACAACCCCAGCAAGTGCATTTCATCACAAAGGAAAAAATGGCATCCCACAATAGGTTGAGCTCGAGATTCTGAGACCACATTACAGTGCAGAGGGAGTACTTAAATTTGTTATTTGAGTGCCTTATTCGCCTTGCTATGACCTTGCAGCATGGCGCACTGTGCGTACGCCTGAACGCGCATTTGTGACATGCGTGACACAGGCAATCACAGTGAGCCAGTTGGTGAATGGAAATCGATTTCAGAGGGAAGAAAGTTTCTTACGTTCAAAATAAGTATCTAGACTTAGCAATACATGTAACTAGGGAGCTGTGCCCAACCCCCAGAAAATTCGGTGTAAAACCTATGATGATAGGCCAAGATTCATAAATTTGTGTGTTTTGTCCACTCATCATGCTCTACTGTATGTCAATTCTATGTATCTTATGTTTTGAAGGAATACATATATTATAATATATTTTAAGTACAGGATACACTTTGAATTATGTTTATGCGTTGGTTTTTGAGTGAGAGCGAGCGTATTAAGCAAACACATCTTTTTGATGGACTTTGACGTAAGCCCCTTCTGCGAAGGAGCCGCTGCTTGCGCTCGCGACTGGAGCAACCGGCTTGCTCCGAACCTAGAAAGGTTATGGCAGTTATCCACTTTCTGCCGCAAACTCTAATTCGTTTGGGGAGCACAGCCACAGGAACCGTACGCGCCTTTGTTGATTGTTTGGCTCCTTTGACCGCCGTCATCCTTTTTCGGATAAGGAGATCCAGAGGCGAAGATGAGAGTCGTCGCACATTTCCAAACATTTAGTATATCTAGCGGGCTTCTCTTGTTGAAAGACTAGCTAATAGGAGATGTTGCCACTGATAAGAAGAATAATTAAGTTTATTCAGTGTCTATCTAACGCACAATGTACACGACATCAGACCTACATACTTACGGAAACGCACTGGGGCGTCTCACGCCATCTTGTGTGGCTGCAGGTGGTGCGTGACTGAAATTAGTGGCAGGGGTGGGTGCGAGGCTTACTTAGTTGGTGAATGGATACAGAGGGTACCGTGTCATTGGACAGCTTTTGGAGCTGGGCTTTCTTCAATTTGCCGGTGCTGGATGGACTGTGAACTGCAATGGATTCGGTCTCGGATCGACGAGTGGGGAGTCGGCTTGGTTCTGTCATCAGAGAGGCAGTGGCGGGGGTGTTTCATTCGCTTTTGATTCACATGACAATGGGTCGGCAACCTCGCGAGGTGACACCGTTGAGAGAGGTGTCATCTTCGTGCTTGGCAGAGCAAGGCGGCATCATCTAATTCCTATTATTCCATGAGATAAGTAACAGGCGGTCAATCACCTTGCCTCTACTTACCGACAACATTCAGAGGTCCTCCTGGCCTTATCTCCAACACGATCCTATGCCAACCGATATTGGTTTTCGCATGGGTTGGGGTGTCACCGTCCTGAGTCTTTTGCAGAGCTGGGCCTTCGTTATGGTGTCAGTTACTAATTAAAGTGGTTATCCACGAGGTTGGTGCAATGGAGGGGTGCCTCTTACCTTGCTTCATCCCACCTCTACACCTTACGTGCTGTGCGGCTGCCTTTGGCATTGCGGTTCTCGCTTGACGTTTTGGGGCGGCGTTCAACAACACCCTTCACACCATTGTCATGGCGACTCACAGGTTTACTGCTCGCGGTTGTGATCCAGTAGCGGCGGCAATGGCGGTCGAGCAAACCGACGAGACTCTGGACGACGGTGTATGTTGAGACTCCTCAACCAAAACTGTGGAATAAACGAACAATCCGACACGGTCACATGTGCGTCGGGGCGATATATTTTTAGAGTTCCTTGGCCAAATAATCAACAAAGGCGCGGCGGGCTGTGTGGCTGTGCTTCCCAAAAAGATTTAAGTTTTCGGCGGAATCTCAAAAGTGGGTTATGGCGAAGCTAGTGTTTGGCCGAGATTGACTCAAATGCAACAGCCTTAGAACCAAATAAACAAGTTGCAGAAAACTCAACGAAAGGTTTAAGTCTGTTTATTCGCTTGAATTTACCGTGGATTTAACACGGCTGTCAGCCGCGCTAAATTTGAGATTCGCGATCTGACAGCGTGACAAAGGGTCGCACCAAGGCCTGTACCTCTTTAGGTGCGGCATCATCACTAAGTAAGTAAGTCTGGGTGCCCCGGGGTTGTTATCACACGCAATAGGATGCAGTGAAGTCCATAGAATATGTAGAAATGAGGCTGCAGGCCAAGAAATTTTAGAAAAATCTATTGTTTTGTATAGTTAGCTAACAAGTATACAAAAAAAAGTAAGGGAGCAAAAATGGATTAGGTAGGGAGGGAATGTAGCCGCGCAGCGAGAAAAAATATAGTGCAATGCCGTCCGCTGAACCAGCGGCAACAGGAAGGTGATTGCATAATGTCAGAGGAGGGGGCACGCCAGTTCACGACCAGGGTCTGAACAGGGTCCGAATTTATCAATCCAGTATGTACAACGCAAAATCCGGACGCCGCAGGCAGCGAGCTGGCTTTTCCGAGTCCCCGTTCCGTGTTCCGCCAGCCCAATTTAAGAGTTGAACCAGCCCAATTTAAAGAATTTAAGGAATTTAAGGAATTTAAGCTTAACTCCTACTTAATCTTAAATTTGGGCTCGGAATCCTCGTAGCGCTCACAATTTGCCCTCGGAGGCTTCATATTTGAAAATTTAAGGTTGAATTATGTCTAACCTATGACTACTATTTTGCGTGAGGGAGGGGATGGCAGGTGCTCAGGTGCTCTCCTCGAGGGCAGACGGCGAGAGCAAGCTCCGAGCAGGAGCAGCACGCGCGCAAGTGCGCAGCGCGTGTGCCTGCCAAAACAATAAAACCCCCGTGGGTCACGCAACCACCGAACACGCGCGAACACGTGTTCCTCGAACGGGGTTTTCCGAGCCGTGAACGAGAGTTCCCAGGCCTCGAACGGGGGAAAACCCACCGGGCAAAGGCCAAATGTGTGGCGGGTCGGTCACATCACGTGCACGGCCATCACCGATCAACGCGATCAACGGCATGACCTCACGGCATACCATAACAGGCAAGGGCCCTGACCCAGGCCCTTAAATTTACGGCTCGTTAACCGTGTCTGTGGCAGATACTGACATGGATACTCGGCTGCCTCGGCACTGACATAATCTTCCCAGGCCCCGTGAAAATTGGTTGACATCCAGTTTTGCGCACCCATTGCATTTGTACTAGGCAGCGTCTTTGAATTAAAATCAAACTAATTCACACTTAGAGTACTGTAAATAACTTTACTTCAAGTTTGGGAGTTGTATAATTGTTTTTCGAACAGTTTGAGCTCTTGCAGTAAAGCTTGACTGAGATTGTGACTTTGGTTTCTTATTTTTGCAATTAAAATAAATCCTCCTAACACCAAAAGAATGATAAAGATGTTCTAACTATCATTATAAACTTGATGAGACTTCGAAAATTGCCAGACACTCAAGGGACAGTATTGAATTGTGCAACGCAGACATGGGCAGAGTAAGTTCACGGAAAATGCTGAAACCCTCTGAGAGTGCGATTAGATTCAAGGAGATGCCATATCGAGGGCAAATCTAATCAGCTCTGGGTGTTTGCTGATGAGCACAACATCTAAGCGAGTATCTGTTCTTTTGACCAATCAAAATACGCAAAAAAGTGCTGAGAAACTGCGTGTGATGGACTCTAAGCGAGTATCCCAGCCGTTCCGGCACGTCTGAGGCGATCACAAGCATCCATTTTGGGAAAATTCAGTATCCTGGGTCGCTTTTTCGTGCTCAAAAAGTGCATTTCTGTGGAGGATAGCACAGTAATAGCACGGTGGATGCCCTGAAAATGTGGGCACATTCCCCCTCTCTTTTTCTCTTTTTTCCTTTCCTTTTTGGGAATTTCGATTTATTTTTCTTTATTTTTTTATTTTCATCCCACAGACACCGCTATCCGGCCAAATTTACACGGATAAGTTACGGTGAAGCTAGTATTTGGTTAGGCTTGACCCAAGGGTTGCTGACTCAGATGATGCAGAAAACTTCTTTCCTTGTATACTTTTCACGGGGGGAACCTTCCTGTTTCACAGCAAGGCCACATATATTTGGTTCTGTCCGATCCAGACCAACCCAACCATACGTCTGAACCCTATCACGATCAAAACCATATACTATGCAGTACGTGTACCAGGATAAGTAGCTCGCCGTTTGAATTCAAATATTGTTGGACAGCGAGTGTCGGGCAAGACTGACTCTTTTTATTCTGTCAAGACTCAAGACGATGGCAGAACATACCGCAAAATCAATGGCTGTACTGGTGACACTGCCTGTTTACGCTGAACAGGATGTGCGCACAAATCGGCCACGAACGAAAGAAATAATCGATCCCAGTAAGTTCACAATCTATGCCCCAGAGTTTTGCATTTTGTCTCTTGATGGTTGGCTCTAACATCGCTGCTAGGCTATCCTCTCCTTGAAGTGAACCGCGGCGCTATAGCATCCATCAAACGCTGCACTTTCAAATATGGGTCCACTGAGGAGCATCAAGTGAATATTCAATTTCATTTACTGTATCTCACATACTCACTTATCCGTTTCGATGTATTAAGCTTAACATATGTTATCCTCCTGTTACGCAATCACACACCACAAGTGAAAGAGAAGAACGACGCCCTATCCTCGTCTTCTTCTACGGTGGGGGCCTCTTGCATGGTGCGCGATCTTCTCCGCTATCCAACATGGTGCACAACAACCTTAGGGCATTCTTTGCATCCAGAGGTATCCTTACCATTATACCGGACTACCGTTTAGTTCCCTCTATCACCTACCCCGAAGGATCAGAGGACGTTTGCCACGCACGAAGCTGCGCAAGATCAGACAACCATGCAACCTGCCACGCAAATCACTCGTTGCCCGAACGAGAGCAGCCGTGCTATAAATCATGCACTCTCTAGTACAACTCTTCTTTCCTTCAGCCAACTCACGACATGACCGCCCTCCCAGCTTTAAATTTTGGCCCCTTCATTGTGATTATCACTCCAGCCTTCTCGCTAACTCTACCGGCCAGAGACACAAGTCCTCACAACCCAGACGTAAGTAAATCACGGGTTTTCCACCATTTGCCCCTACAGACCCTCGACCTACAGGTTCCCTTCAACTTGAACTTCAACACACAGACCCACCAAGCTCCTCACCCACTGACAGGTCATACAGACCCACCCCCAGCCGTTGCCTTCCTCCGCGCATATCACCACCAGGGCGATCACTTCTACACCACCGACCGCTCCGAGATGCAAAATGCCACCTCCGCGACCACGTATACAGCAGAGGGGACTGCCTGCGACATCTTCACGACCCACCAGCCGTCCACTATCCCGTTGTTCCGCCTGTACAGCTCCGCAGCAAATGATCATCTATACACCACATCGGCAGCAGAAAGGGACCATGCCGTCGCCCGCTGCGGGTATGCGTCCGAGGGCGTTGCGGGATTCGTATATCCCACTGCTGATAGGGGTGGCGTCCCTCTGTTTCGCCTGTACAAAGCTGAGAACGTTGATCATTTTTACACTACGAGCGCTGCGGAAGCTCGGCATTCTATTATGATGTTTGGGTATGCGGATGAAGGGATTGCGTGCTATGTCCTTCCTGCATAAACTGGTTCATGTTCTATGCAGCGCTTACATATGCTCCAATATTATTTTGTCTTTTCATAATAATTTCATTCAGCCGACGTTTCAGGATCGGCATTCCGAATATTTCGTGGTGGACGGCAGTGACTTGGAGCACATCAAGAACGATCAAGGATGTCTTGCCACCTGCGTCTTGCGGGATATCGATTATACGACCCGTGATCATGGCAGAGGCAAATGTTTTTTTTTGACGACTTGTAATGTGGAGTAGGGGCTCTGGACATTACATGTTTTACCTTAAAGGTGACGAGATTTTTTGTGTTGTGATTAAGATTGACATGTAGATCACTTGAATCTAGTTTGTCCATCCATTTATTCACCGTCCCCTGGTCTTGAAGCCATTGTACACGTGGAGTCTGAAGTTTTAACTGAACACGAATCTCGCCCGACATGCATAAGCTGTATCGCATTGCCCTGACCTACTATAGCACCAAGCAGGCGATTTCCAAAGAGCAGCCGCTGGGCTTGCTGCAACGGGCGAACAAGCCCTATATCTCTTCCCTTCCTCCTGTACGAACCATCATCGCAGGGAGCGAGCGACGCGTCACAGCAGCGTCTATGCGGGCCTTTGCAGAGGAATTTAGACTCAAAGGCGGATCGATCGAGGAATTTGTCCACGAGGGTCATGACCATCTGAGTCCTATCCTAGCACTCACGACGGGCAGTGGCGAAGACTGGGGCGAGGACATGGTCAAGTGGGTGAAGGAGGGTTCGGATGGTTGATTCGCATGGAATGGAACGGCATACACTTTTCGTTACATAATATGAAGAGGCTTTGGTATGACGACTTGGGGAGTTCGAGCAAGGTCCTGGGTCGCGTTTGGTTATTTCCCGGGGTTCAGAATAAGGGCAATCCCCATATTGGTGATCAACATCTGAAACCACACGGTGCAGATCGAGAAGGCCTAGAAATTCGGAAATGTCAAACGGGTTTTCGGAGGAGTGCAGTTGACGAGAAAGCGCGGGCGCGACCGAAGAAATTTGACGAGTCAATAGACGGTGACCAATGCGAAATCAGTGTCACGGTCGTGTAAAATATCTGCGATAAGTTAAGCAACTAAATTCGATTATATGCTATATTCGTGTAAAATAAGAAGACACATAGTCCCATTTCTATGGAACAAGTAGGTCAGTAACGAGCGATGCGAGGAATAGAGAAACCACATGCATACGATCATTCGTCCTCATCAAGAACATGGAAACATTCTAACCAACACTCCCAATGGCTTGCGGAGTACACTTCCCAATAAGCTGCCTGAGCGCAATCGAGGTCAGTGTGAGGAGGTACAACGAGCGCACGTTTGGAGATCCTGTTGATCCTGGTGCTGCTGAGGTGATTGGGCCGGAGGTTTCATAGACATGATGATGTAGTTGACATTGACGGATTTGCGGTGGAGGCATCGACGTCGATGTCTATGGCGTCCTATCTCGGGGGTGTGGCTATCTGCGAAAGATAGTTGTATTAGGCATCGTTTCTTGAGGAAAACGAAGAGAGAAAAAGCATACCGCGATCGTCATCGTCGACGTCGACGTCGAAACGAATACCAGGCACGATTTTCGTTCCTATTGCTCCCATTCCTCGTCCAATTCCTGCTCCTCCCGTTGTGATAGGACGATATGTACGTTATCAGCCTATCCGAGGGTATCAAAGCCATGGCCCATCGTGTGCAGTCCATAGGGGGGACGCGTGGGTTGCTGTTCAATGAGAGGAGGATTCTGTGACGATGATTTGGGGATGTGGATGATCCAGAAGGAGAAGGATTTGAGGCGATGGTGCCGCCAGTGTTGGGCGTGCCGTCGGACCTTTGTGTGGGTCTCATCGTGGGGAATGTCGTCCTGAGGCTGTGTGATGTGGACTCCAGGGTTCGTCGATTTCTCCGAACTTGTTGTTTTGTTGTTGTTGATGGACTCGTCTACAAATTGACTTGAACGCGTCCCCCATTCGCCGCCACTTTCTCCTCAATGCCTTGCAACAGTCCGCCTTGCTTCTTTTACACTCATCCACGATTCTGTCCAAAGAAGCAGTCCACGCACACGCCCTGAGGTCTGCCTCGTGAGCGTTTTGTTCGTACCTTCACGTTTCCGTTCCGTCAGATGCCCCGGCCCCCATTCGCCAATGCCCCGCCGCTGTCCGCTGTCCTCCGAGTATCCTTCCTTGGCGCATGCTGCAGGACGATACAATAGAAGCATGTCGCAGCCAGCCACTGTGTAGATGCGGTGTGCGTGTGCTGGGCGGGGTTTCGAGACAAAAGCAGGAAGCTCCAGCGAGGTAAGTCGTTAGAATCGCTAGGATTTAAGTAACAGTATGCATGTCTGACAAGAATCCCGCACTCGCCTGACATTCCCTCCACAGCTCTGCATGGCACGAGATATCAGCCGAGGCAGGGCGGCGTTACCCAGCAAGGAATCACGTACCAGTGGTGTATACAGGCTGCGAATAGGCGGGATTGGCACATAAAAGGTCAGTGGGGCATGCATATCTTACGACAACCGCACACTTACCTGACATCCCGTCCCCAGCTACGGCTCCGTTCCACCTCTCCAACTTGAACCATTGATCGTGGTTCGCAGCTCTCTCGGCAGTGAAGAAAGGGCATCGAGTAGCAAGAATCACGTACCGGCGCGCCCCCAGCACCCCGTATCTATCAACAACGAGTGCGTCGATAAGCCCACCAACACCATGCCTCCATGCTGGCGAACCTACGTTGACGGCAACACCACATCTCGCACGTAAACCCAAGCATCCCCGGAGGACGAGATCGAGTCGCGGTAGTAACCAGTCTTTGACTGACAAGGTAAGCATCGGCGTCGTCTCAGAGAGTGGATGAATGCTCACCTGCAGCACACACAGCCTGCTGAATGACGTTGACAAGCTGAAACGCAAGAATGAGAAGATCGGCAAGGGCAGGACGAATAATGCGAAGCGGTGGAGCTATTTATCTCTTGGGCGCGGCTTGCTGGAGAACGACGTGGCAGGGGCGGGGAGTGCTGCTTGACGCAGACAGATGGGTGTAAAGATCGGAAAGGTAAGGTCAGTGGCAGGTTCGGGTTCAAACCAAAGTTCAACGTTCAGAACTGAACTTGTCGAACTTTGCCCGTCACTATAAAATAGAGAAAGCTTATATCTACAGGTGTAAAACTAGTGGTGGTGGGTATATCTACAAGCATAATCCTATGCGACATAATGTAGTCTCCCGTATACCATGTGGATTTGTACTACCAGTTGATTAACCATCTGGAGCGTCATTCAGAATATCATAAAACGACCTATCCTAGGCGGAGAGGCCGTTTGGAGATGTAGGTGCTGGCGCAATATTGAATGTGCATTCCATGGGAGCGTGACGAGGACATTGAAAACATGCCCTCAACGGGGAGTGGCATATCCGGTCGTGAACATCATCTGTGGATGGACGATGTGTACATATCAAAAACGCGAAATGGTTAGAATGAAATGAGTATACCAAATTTGATTGCTTGGGAAAGAAGACTGCGAGTCCCGTCTTGAACAATTCTGTCCGTAGACGTAAGTTGTGCGCAGAGTGTTGAAATGATGAGACAGTCGTATATCAGATGGAAAATATCAGCTATACAGCAGTGAGATCACGTAGAAGTTTAATAGAAGAAATTGGACTACCATGATGCTTGAAGATATCAATGACCGCAGATCTAGCATCCGGTTTTACATGTGCTAGCTCAGTCAGAAGTGAAAAGACAGTCTCCACATTGAAAACCTTGTTTCGAAGGCCCTCTATGCATATATCAGTATGAACATCACAGAGCAATGAGGAAACGCACCCTGAGATGCTGCAGCTTTGAAGAACTCGACCATCTTCGATCTGACAGGCATGGAGTACTCATAGCCTAGCCCTTTCCAAAGTACAGAGATGGTCTCGGCATCGAATACCTTGTCTCGAAGGCCCTCTGCACATATATCAGTATGGACATCACAGGGCAACGAGGAAACGCACCCTGAGATGCGGCGGCTGTGAAGAACTCGACCATCCTCGATCTGACACCCTCGTCCCTATCGCCCAGCCCATTTCGAAGTGCGGAGATGGTCTCGGCATTGAATACCTTGTCTCGGAGGCCCTCTGCACATATATCAGTACGGACGTCACAGGGCAATGAGGAAACGCACCCTCAGATGCGGCAGCTGTGAAGAACTCGACCGTCCTCGATCTGACATTAGTATCCCAATCACCTAGCCATTTTCGAAGTGCGGAGATGGTCTCGGCATCGAATACCCTGTCTCGGAGGCCCTCTGCGCATATATCGGTATGGACATCACAGGGTAATGAGGAAACGCACCTTGAGATGCGGCAGCTGTAAAGAGCTCAACCGCCCTCGATTTGACATCCTTGTCCCTATCGCCCAGCCTGTTTCGAAGTGCAGAGATCTCTGTGTCGAATACCTTGTCTCGGAGGCCCTCTGCACATATATCAGTATGGACGTCACAAGGCAACATAGAAACACACCATAAGATGCGGCAGCTGTGAAGAACTCGACCGTCCTTGATCTGACATGCTCGCCCCGATCACCTAACATGTTTCGAAGTGCAGAGATGGTCTCGGCATCGAATACCCTGTCTCGGAGGCCCTCTGCACATATATCAGTATGGACATCACAGGGTAATGAGGAAACACACCTTGAGATGCGGCAGCTGTGAAGAACTCGACCATCGTTGATCTAACATCCCTGCCCCTATCGTCCAGGCTATTTCCAAGCGCAAAGATGGTCTCGGCCTCGAATACCTCGTCTCGAAGGCCCACTGTGCATATATCAGTATAGACATCACAGGGCAACAAGGAAACGCACCCTGAGATGCGGCAGCTGTGAAGGGCTTGAGCACCCTCGATCTGACACCTAGCCTGTTTCGAAGTGCAGAGATGGTCTCGGCATCGAACACCTTGTCTCGGAGAACCTCTGCACACAAATCAGTATGGCATCACAAGGTGACGAGGAAACGCACCCTGAGATGCTGCAGCTGAGAAGAACTCGAACACGCTCAATCTGACATCCTCGTCCCTATCGCCCAGCCTATTTCGAAGTGCAGAAATGGTCCCTGTGTCAAATACATTGTCTCGGAGGCCCTCTGCACATATATCAGTATGGACGTCACAGGGAAACAAGAAAACGCACCCTGATATGTGGCAGCTGTGAAGAATGCGACCACCCTCCTTCTAACATACTTGTCCCCATCGCCTAGCCTGTTTCGAAGTGCAGAGATGGTCTCAGCATCAAATACCTTGTCTCGAAGGCCCACTGTGCATATATCAGTATGGACATCACAGGGCAACAAGGAAACGCACCCTGAGATGCGGCAGCTTTGAAGAACTCGACCATCTTCGATCTGACAGGCATGGAGTGCTCATCGCCTAGCCCTTTCCAAAGTACAGAGATGGTCTCGGCATCGAATACCTTGTCTCGAAGGCCCTCTGCACATATATCAGTATGGACATCACAGGGCAATGAGGAAACGCACCCTGAGATGCGGCGGCTGTGAAGAACTTGACCATCCTCGATCTGACACCCTCGTCCCTATCGCCCAGCCCATTTCGAAGTGCGGAGATGGTCTCGGCATTGAATACCTTGTCTCGGAGGCCCTCTGCACATATATCAGTATGGACGTCACAGGGCAACAAGGAAACGCACCCTGAGATGCGGCAACTGTGAAGAAGTCGACCGTCCTCAATCTGACATCCTCGTCCGTATCGCCCAGCCTCATTCGAAGGGCAGAAATGGTCTCTGTGTCGAATACCTTGTCTCTGAGGACCTCTGCACATATATCAGTATGGACATCACAACTTGAAGGCAACGAGGAAACGCACTCTGAGATGCTGCAGCTGAGAAGAACTCGAACACGCTCAATCTGACATCCTCGTCCCTATAGCCCAGCCTATTTCGAAGTGCAGAAATGGTCGCTGTGTCAAATACTTTGTCTCGGAGGCCCTCTGCACATATATCGGTATGGACGTCACAGGGCAACAAGGAAACGCACCCTGATATTTGGCAGCTGTGAAGAACGCATCCACCCTCCTTCTAACATAGTTCTCCTCATTGACCAGCCTGTTTCGAAGTGTAGAAATGGTCTCTCTGTTGAATACCTTGTCTCGGAGGCCCTCTGCACATATATCAGTACCGATATCACATGGCGACGAGGAAGCGCACCCTGAGATGCGGCAGCTTTGAAGAACTCGACTGTCTTCGATCTGACAGGCATGGAGTGCTCATCGCCTAGCCCTTTCCAAAGTACAGAGATGGTCTCGGCATCGAATACCTTGTCTCGACGGCCCTCTGCACATATTTCAGTATGGACGTCGCAGGGCAACGAGGAAACGCACCCTGAGATGCGGCAGCTGTGAAGAACTCGACCGTCCTCGATCTGACATCCTCGTCCCTATCGATCAGCCTATTTCGAAGTGCAGAAATGGTCCCTGTGTCGAATACATTGTCTCGGAGGCCCTCTGCACATATATCAGTATGGACGTCACAGGGCAACAAGAAAACGCACCATGAGATGCCCCAGCTGTGAAGAACTCGACGATGCTCAATATGACATATATATCCTCATTGCGCAGCCTGTTTCGAAGTGCAGAGATGGTCTCGGTGTCGAATACCTTGTCTCGAAGACCCACTGTGCATATATCAGTATGGACGTCACGGGGCAATGAGGAAACGCACCCTGAGATGCGGCAGCTGTGAAGAACTCGACCGCCGTCGATCCGACCGTCATCGATCTTTCCATCCTCATAAATGTGCCAACATCCCACTTGTCGCCTAGACAGTTTCGAAGTGCAGAGATGGTCTCAGCAGCGAATACCTTGTCTCGGAGGCCCTCTGCACATATATCAGTATGGACGTCGCAGGGCAACGAGGAAACGCACCCTGATATATGGCAGCTGTGAAGAATGCGACCACCATCCCGCTAACATCCTTGTCCCCATCGCCCAGCTTGTTTCGAAGTGCAGAGATGGTCTCAGTGTCGAATACCTTGTCTCGGAGGCCCTCTGCACATATATCAGTATGGACATCGCAGGGACACGAGGAAACGCACCCTGATATATGGCAGCTGTGAAGAACGCGACCACCAACCCTCTAACATACTTGTCCCCATCGCCCAGCTTATTTCGAAGTGCAGAGATGGTCTCAGTGTCGAATACCTTGTCTCGGAGGCCCTCTGCGCATATATCAGTATGGACATCACAGGGCAACGAGGAAACGCACCCTGGAATACGGCAGCTGTGAAGAACTCGACCGTCCTCGATCTGACATCCTCGTCCCTATCGCCCAGCCTATTTCGAAGTGCAGAAATGGTCTCTGTGTCGAATACCTTGTCTCGAAGGCCCTCTGTCTACATTTTAGTCCGATGCGCAGTAACGCACAACCACACAACCCTGACCTGCTGCAACCTTGAAGAAATTTATAACACTGTGTTTGATATGTCTGTCTCCTTGAAGTAGCTCTTTTAGTATAGAGATATGTTCAGCGTCAATCATGTCATCTTGAACATCAGTTAGAGATGTTTATCGTGTAGAATAATAGTTTTACCGTAGCCAACAGCATTTGTACACAGCTTCACCGCCCGTGCTTTGACCTCCGGATGTGGATATTTCAGGCTAACTTGAACTGCGTTTGTCACTTCGCTGTTCCGCATCACCTTGCGGATTGCACCTGCATGCCTGTGAATCACCATACTTGTACTTGACATGATACTTACCGCAATGTATAGCCGCTTCTAGGATAGATAACGCATGAAGTCGAACATGCAACTGTCCCTTTTTGAGTTTTTCACATAATATTGACAATATCTTCCCGTTGAAGGCTTCGATTGGCAAGTATCCTGTCGATGTCTAAGTCTGAATTACGACTGGAAACCATTAATCTGCATACCGTGCTGAATTCCGAGAACCACCACATGGGTAATTGCTTCACCGAGACCCCCCTCAACGTCTATCTCGGTAAGTAGGGAAAGAATGACATCGTTATCAAAAAGTCGTTGACGATTTTCAACTGTGTTTTTTTAGCACGGAGAAAACAATAAAGTAGTGAAACTCACAGTTAGCCAAGATACTTGTCAAAACCTTTTTCGCAACAACCGAGATGTTTGGATCTACGACGGTAAGCCTTTTGCGGGCAACATCGAGAACATCTGCCAAGAACTCGCGCGAAAGTTTGCCTCCATAATCATCAGAATAATCCGAGGTACTGAACACAGCGCTCACCATGTAGTAGTTTAGGAAGTATCTGCAACGTTCCGTCTGCTACCCAACTTTGTTGCTTGTCTCCTACCATTACGGCTAGTGCATTAAACATGTCTTCGTCGACAATGCCATCGAATGATTGGTCTGCATTGCATGTTAGTATTTCACCTATCAACACCTGGGAGCTGTAGCAGACCTTCAAAGAGAGTGTGCGCAAGGAACTTTACTGCGAATATCTTCACATTGATCGCATCCTGCTCACGAGCAACACGAAGCAACCAACGACGGTTATCTTCAGATAAATTTCCCGCAGCTACAAAACTTGAATAAGCGTCTATCGGATTGAAGAAAATTCTTACATCGTTTAGATAACTTTTCCAGCACATCCATTACACACTCCTGAACCGGCGGTCTTGAAGACGTGAAAATTTGAACAAGGTCATTCTTTGCATCCCGTAACTGCAGCAGCTTTTGTCGTCCCTCATCTGTTTTTCGGGTCAAAAGCAATTAATCAGTAGTATGGAAAATCTCACCTGTCGAGGTCATTACTGTTAGCCGATATATCCACATAATCTCTTCACCTTCTGGTCCTGATTGGAGCTTGTTGAGAACATCGGACATCAGTGAATAGTCGAAAATGTCCATTTCAAGATCCCCCTCCCATCCTTTTTCCCAGTTAGTATCTGCTTGCCGCCCCTGTGCTACAAGTTTATTCCAATGGCGAGGCTGGGATAACTTCAAAATCGCTTTCGGATGATAGCCGTTGGGGCAGAATGCAATAGACGAATGCAATTTTTGGCCAGGCATTACTTTCCGTCCACGTCCTCGATGCCAGCTTGTGGACAGGAATAATCAGTACATTCTTAGATGATAAACAGGACGCAAACTTACCGATGAGTGGTCGCCGCGGGATCCTTGGGATCCTTGTACGAAAGCCTCTTGATAAAAAAAGGAATCCACTCTAACACCCACCAAACCGATGTCAGTGATTCTTTCACCTCATCCAATTTATCCCAAGGCCATTCAACCTCGGATGGCTGAAGCCGCATCCCACTGGAGACGGCCTCAAAGGACATCCAGAGAAACGGTGTTCTGCCTAGATTAAGATCAACATTGGGTTGGTTGCCGCCTCCACTGTTCATTCTGGCGTCAGAAATGGAATACATGAGTAAAAAATGTGTAATTACATATCGGAATGCGTTCCAGGAAACCAGACTTCTTTGATGCGGGGCGGTCCAGGAGAGCAAGTTTGTCCAGCTTGAGCATCATTTCCTGAGGCGTCAACGGTCACCGTCCTTGAAATTGAGGTGGTGGAATGTGTCGCACCTGATTCGCCCGCAGAGGCTCCGCCGTGTACATATTCAGGCAGGAATTTGACTCGGCGCTCGTCGAGCGCGAGCGCGTGGCGAAAGAAGCAGACGTGATCAGCGGAGTCAGTTAAAGGAAGGGTTTTTCCTCTAACGATGCCGACCGAGGAAACAGTATCCCTATGCGAAGAGGGTTATTAACAGAATTATGTATTCACCTGTGAATACTCACCACACGCCAACAAAATGGACGTGTACTTTTTCCCGTGAGAATGTGACCTTGAAACGGGTCGCGAGATCATTAGGAGGGGTCGCGGGATCCGAAGTACGAGTCGCGTATAGCTCGTATGCACTGCAAATACGTGAGTATTTGACCCAATATAATGCGTCTACTTACAAAGGAATCTGCTCTTCGTTGCCTTTGTGGATTAACCCGACCTATCAGGACTTGTCATTAGCGTGACCCTAGAATGTGAGGGTCATATACGCACTCTTTGGATCATGCCAGCTAGCGCACGGACTTGGTAAGCGCCACGAGAGAAACCTAGCGAGTATGTTTTGACTGAGTAATGACAAAATCCATATGAAAACGCAGAGCTCACCGAATAGATAAATTCTATCGTTCTCTTTGTAGTTATCCGAAAGCCAGCGATAAGCACCCATTATGATCTTTTCAAAATTCCTGGACCCATGTCATTGTTCAGCATCACAGGCGATCACAATCGGTCTCACCAAGCAATAGCAAGATCCACGGCGTTGTCTACTACTTGTCCCAGGTACTTGAGCGACTTCCAGGAAGGCTTCGCATAAGTGCCAATGCCACTGTTGTAGTAGGTGAGTTGATCGTCCGATTTCACAATTTTGCTGTACAATTCGACGACATTAGTGTTCTGCGAGGAGAAATGAATAGAAAACAGCTATAGAAACAAGAAAGACGCAAACATATTGGCCGAATTGATTGGAGGTGCCATCGATGCAGACCACAAGGTTACGGCCTCTGTCAGAGCACGAGTGACAGGTTACTGCTTGTTCGAATGCCATCGTCCTAAACGCAAGCACAAGTGAGATAGTCACAATCAAGCGGTTTCGAAAGACAGACCTGGGAGATGGTGTTTTATTTGCGACTGGAGCTCACCGCAATGGAGGCTCAGGTCAGTTCAGGTCCACGTTTATATATGTAGTGTAACCGAACATTCAAGTTGTCGCCTAACGTGAAGTCGCACTGCCGAACAACGAGGCGATACATGAGGCCCATGATATAGAAAGAAAACAAATGAAATTTCTTGAAGGGGTGGACACGATCGCAACAAAGCAAAAGAGAATCGGGCACTGGTTTTTTGCGTAGCGTGCGTGGGGCCAGCGTGCATGTTCAACGTTCAAGTTCAAGTTGTGGCAGGCAGTATGCAGATGTCACAGAAGGTCACACCCGTCAAAAGCCCAGCCGAGCCCAGCCGGGACTTCATCGATTCATCGATCATCTACCATGATCTAGAAATCAGCCATATGAATGGTATTGGCGCTCAAATTTCAAAGTTCAACGTTCAACTACTGGAGTCTACTGCACGCAACTAGCATGACATGTCCGTATGGAAATCACAATATAAGTGATTCAATTGACGTTCGCCCAGCCTTGCCAGCATTTTGTCATGACATGCCAGTCGCGCACGCAAGTTGCATGCCGCAGCCATGCACGCAGCCGCACGCAGCCATGGCAAAACAACTTAACTCGCCGAAAACCTCTGCCAAGGGCGCCATTCATGGATATCTGGCGTTCGGCAGAGTTTGATGGCAGCACTTCGACATCACTGAGGACGACGTCGGACCGGAAGGACCGTAGGGCAAGCGCAGCTGCCATCAACGATGGAAAGCGCAAGCAACTTGAACGCCCTTCAGTCGTACATCAACAACAACAACGACTAGTTCATCGAAATCCTGGAGTCCACATCGCAAAGGACGTTGTTCCCCACGACGAGGCCCGCACAAAGCTCCGGCGGCACGCCCAACACTCAGGCTGGCGGGGGATCAGCGCCGTCACCTCAAATCTTTCTCCGTCTGGATCATCCTCTCATTGAACAGCAACTCCTGCGTCCCCCCCCATGGACCACATACGATGGTTCTGATACCCTCGGATAGACTGATGACGCCGTACATACTATCGTCCTAGAGGAACGAAAATCTCGTTTGGTATTCGTTTCGACGTCGCGTCGACGATGACGATCGCGATACTTTTTTTCTCTCTTCGTTTTCCTCAAGAAACGATGCCTAATCCAACATTGATGAATTTTCGGAGGAGGAAGCGTCGACGTCCATGTTCATGACGTCCTATCTTGGGGGTGTGGCCATCTGCGAAAGAGATAGTCAACTACATCGTCTATGTCTATGAAACCTCCGGCCCAAATCACCTCAGCAGCACCAGGATCAACAGGATCTCCAAACGTGTGCTCGTTGTACCTCCTCACACCGACCTCGACTTCGCTGGTACCTTACAAAAGCAATGACGCTTGTCCGCGCTTTGGAAGGCCACCTAGCGACTTTGGGAGGCCCGTCCGCTGTTCTTCTCCGCGGAAGATGGTTGTTAGATTATTGGGAAGTGTACTCCGAAAGCGATTGGGAGCGTTTGTTGGAAGGGTTCCAGGTTCTTGATGAGGACGAATGATCGTATGTATGTAGTTTCTCTATTCCTCGCATCGCTCCTTACTGACCTACTTGTTCCTTAGGAATGGACTATGTGTTATCTTATTTTACACGATACTTACTTCGCATAAGTCTATTGGCTCGTCAAATTTGGTCACGTCCGCTTTCTCGTCAACCGCACTCGTCCGAACGCTTTCTCGTCAACTGCACTGCTCCGAAAACCCCTACATTGCGTTCGCCCAGTGGTATGGCAAGATATAACTCGACATGTCCACCCGAGCTGCGTTTTAGGGTGTCCTGGCGTGTTATACGTGGTTTGACATTTCCGAATTTCTAGGCCTTGTCGATCTGCACCGTGTGGTTTCAGATGTTGATCACCAATATCAAGAATTGCCCTTATTCTGAACCTGAGGAAAGAACCAAACGCGACCCAGAACCTTGCTTGAACCCCCCAAGTTGTCATAGCAAAGCCTCTTCATATTATGGAACGAAAAGTGTATGCCATTCCATGCGAATCAACTATCCAAACCCTCCTTCACCCAATTGACGATGTCCTCGCCCCAGTCTTCGCCACTGCCCGTCATGAGTGCTAGGATAGGGCTGAGATGGTCATGACCCTCAAGGATGAATTCCTCGATCGATCCGCCTTTGCGTTTAAATTCCTCTGCAAAGACCCGCATAGACGCTGCTGTCGCGCGTCGCTCGCTCCCTGCGATGATGACTCGTACAGGAGGAAGAGAAGAGATATAAGGCTCGTTCGCCCGTTGCAGCAAGCCCAGCGGCTGCTCTTTGGAAATCGCCTGCTTGCTGCCATAGTAGGTCAGGGCAACGGGATACAGCTTATGCATGTCGGGCGAGAGTCTGCATGGCGTACCCATGAGTACGACACCCCGGACTGCATGAGCCAAAGGCGAAAAGAATGACGGGGTGAGCAAGAGACTAGATAGATGTATTCCGCCCGCGGAATGGCCCAGAATATAAATTCGACTGGGGTTGCCTTCTGGGATGTTTCGAATGGTCCATTCGAGAGCATCGCGAACGTCCTCTGATCCTTGGGGGTAGGTGATAGAGGGAACTAAGCGGTAGTCCGGTATAACGGTAAGGATACCTCTGGATGCGAAGAATGCCCCAAGGTTGTTGTGAACCAGGTTGGACGGTGGAGAAGATCGCGCACCATGGACGAGGCCCCCACCATAGAAGAAGACAAGGATGGGGTGTCGTGCTTCTCCTTCACTTGTGGTGCGCGATTGCGAAACAGGAGGATAATATATGTCAAGCTTAACAGATAAGTGAGTATGTGAGATACAGTAAATGAAATTGAATATTCACCTGATGCTCCTCAGTGGACCCATATTTGAAAGTGCAGCGTTTGATGGACGCTATAGCGCGGCGGTTCGCTTCAAGGAGAGGGTAGCCTAGCAGACATGTTAGAGTCAACCGTCAAGAGACGAAATGCAAAACTCTGGGACATAAATTTGTGAACTTACTGGGATCGATTATTTCTTTCGTTCGTGGCCGGTTTGTACGCACTTCCTGTTCAGCGTAAACAGGCTGCGTCACCGGTACCGCCATCGATTTTGCGGTATGTTCTGCCATCATCTTGAGTCTTGACAGAATGAAAAGAGTCGTCTTCCTCAACACTCGCTGTCCAGTAATATGTGGATTCAACCTGCGAGCTACTTATCCTGGTACGCATGGTATAAGGTTTTGATACGGTTCAGATGTATGGCACGGTTGAGTCAGTCTGGATCGGACGGAACCAAATATACGTAACTAAGGCTTTATCGGGGCACAACGGCATGTGCCGCTTTGCCAACACAAGCCTTCTACTCAACGCAAGTCCAACGGCGGTCTTATACCTTCTTATACGTGTGTATCCTAGAACTCTCAAACAGTAACCCTCGAAAATTCTACGTCGCTTTGATTCCTCGTCTGAAACTCCCGCCCTGTTGTACTTATTGGTTTTTTTTTTTGGTTTTTGGAGCCTTGCATTTATCGCTTGCCAGTGTTCCGCACTCATCGCATCCCTCTGGTTTTGCAAATCCCTAGAGCTGGGTCGCTATTCTATCAATTACTCCTTGCTCAGGTTTTGACACACGCTATGTGTGAGGAAAGCATGGATAAACACGGAGTTCTTTCATCATCAACACCGTAATATCCCAGCAGCTCGTCTTCTAATCGCACTTGGCTGGGAACAATGGCGCCTTCAGGTAAGAACACATCTCTTTGGTGTTCAGTGGTAAACTTACTGTGGCTGTAATCTTGTATCTCACAAGTTCTGGCTCCAGAAAATCATCATGATGCTCGTTCCAGGAGGCGTATCAAAAGTGCTGGTGGAGATAGTACCCCAGAGCTCGGTGAAGGACTAGGTGCGTATCTCGAATCGGGATATTATTCTGACTCTAATGACCGTTGACATATATATTAGAAAATGTGCTGGGGCCTCCAAATTGCGAGAAGTCATCGGGTGGACGTTCATTGCCAGTTAAATTCGCGTCAGCCTTTGACCTTGTTGACGAAGGTAAAAGGTTTTGCGGCCTATGATCACGAAAACACCCATAACATAGTTACTCTATTCCCCTCAGAATGCCATAACCATCCATCAAGATCCGAAGCTCAAGTATTGCTTAGCGCACTGGAGCAGTTCATTCGTTCAACCATCCATGCTCAACCCATGCAAAATCGCCCCCAACAATCCGATAATAAGCTTGGTGAATATTTCTCTTACAATTTTTTGACTGTACCTAACGAAATGTTGTCACAAGATGCTGGAACGCTCAACAAAAACGGGCCATTGGCGGGCGGTTCACCGAATAGTACTGCGTCAAGTGACAATCTTCCAAGTCCAATTGATAAAGGTGAGATACAGATTTCCGCATGTACCTGCGAATACAAACGGAGTCAGTTATTCATATTCGATCTTTCTAGAACGGCATGCCCGCTCGTCATCGAGATCTGAAGCACAAGTACTGCTCAGTGCTCTGGAGGCGTTTATTCAGTCAAATATACGTGGTCCATTCGCACGTGAAGGTGCTCCGGAGTCTGATAATAAACCAGGTGTGTGTACATTTTTTGCATACGTCTGCTGTATTGACTATAAGACGCTTGTATGACCACAGTTTCAGCGAATCCTGAATGTCTTCTTAATAACAAAGAATTTTTGGCTTCCGGGTCGTCAGGTCGCGCACCATTAGTTGGCTGTTCCCTGGATAAAGGTGGGATAGTACGTTGACCCGTACGCGCAAATCTGAATCCATTCATTCATATTCTATTTAGAACAATCAAGCACCGTTGACTATGGACCGGTCCAGTGGCTACCTCCAAGGCTGATGGACGGCCTGCGAGAACGTGTCTTCAATCAGATGCCGATCCGATTGCTCACTGTGGGATCCGAGATGCAACTTCTCGACAGAAATGACGTACTTCAACATATCTTTCATCAAATGCCGCATATTGATGAGAGGGCATTCGAAGAAATGGTCATATTGAAGTTAAACAACACGGTGACGGGATTGAAAAGTCAAGAAGAAGCAGAGGAAATGGTAATCGAAGACTTGTTCAGGAAATATGCACGCTATGCTATTCTATCGCATACCTGGCTCCAGGGTGCGCCAGAGGCAACGTTCTCGGAATGGTCATCGATAAGCCACCGTGGCGGGGCGGGCTATGAGAAATTGGCAGAGTTTTGCCAAGCCGCAGCGAAGGAGTCCGGAATCACCCTCGCCAGGCAACACCTGATACGGATGTAGACGTGGTGTCTCCCGAATCGGATGGACTAGACGAAGATGCTGGGGCCTTCCAAGCGGAGCGAGATCCCCAGAGCGAGGAGATTGTAAAACAGCTGGAGAAAGGTTTGCCGAAATGCTCTCTTTTCAATGGCGGATCTAGAGCCAAGCGATATATGGTGTAAATGGGAGACAACAGATGTCATCACTTTTAAACTCGAAAATCTAGAATCCAACCTTTCACCTTACAAGTTCGCGAAAAAAGATTTGACCAAGCATGGTATGACATTGCTTACTTTACATATATAATCTATCGTTTATATTTTATTTCGCCATTTGCATCGAGCACTCCATTTTCTTGCCGCATGACTGTCATTCACTTCCTCAATGGTATGCTGGCAGTCATGCCAGTGGAGAACGTGTTGCTGGTGAGTTCGGACGATGCCACCATGATGCGCGGTTGCAGAGGGCGTGCTGGTGCAGGAACATCAGAGGCGACTTCGAAGGATGTCCTACACGCTCATGTGTGTATTTTTCTCCAGCTTTCTTTCCTTACTGGTTTGGGTGTTATTCCCCGACGATTTATTTGAGCTACTACTGGTTGTGAGCCTGTTGTACATGTGAGCCTGTTGTACATGTGAGCCTGTTGTACATGTGAGCCTGTTGTACATGTACAACCGACTAAAACTACACATATAAAGTAAGCAGTTTCATCCCGTGCTTTGCCAAATCTTTTGTCTTGACGCTATAAGGTGGGCGAACAGTAGAGTCTCTATGTTTAAGTGTAAAGAGGACAGCGTGCTCTTCATATTGCCTGGACGCTATGTCACTCGGTTCTAGAGTCTCCATCGAATAGCAAAATGAAGGATCCTTGCGTGAGCGAAGTGGAAACAAAACAGCAAGGCACACAGTAGGAATATGGATGTAACCTTCCTGTTCGAAGAAATTCCAAACACCAAGAACGTGATCCAGGTAATTGCCTTGTCTCAACAAATAAAAATGTTGTTCAAAGGGGCCATGTGTTGGGAGGATTATTTCACCAAGGAAGTTTCCGCGGGGTGATATTTGGGTGGAAGTCTCGCCTAACGTCATGTATGCGGAAAAGAGCAATAATGTAACCCGCAGCCCACGATGAGTTAAAGACATTGGTTCTGATGGAAGGAATGGTGGAGGATCCGAGTATTTCTTGTCATGCCCTTTCACAAATCTCGTGGATGAATTGTCGAAAGCGACACTCTCCAGATAGCAACGTGGACTGGATGGAATGAGGCGGGAGGAATGTATGTTGGAAGAGATGGGACTGCCTGCCCAATTGAGAACATCCGAAACATCTCTGAAAGACGCCAAAATAACCTCTATAAGACGGAAGAATGCCCGCTCTGCGCCCTCGCCATACGCAATTGAGAAACTGACACCAAATATTCCCATGAGAGAATAAGCTTGATCCTCTTCCCTTGTCGTCTTTCTGTTAGCCGCCCACACCATTCGACGTGCGAGGCCACCTGTGGCACCATCACTGATCCCTGGCCTGAACTCGGAGAGTTCCCGCGGCGTGATTCCAGTCGCTGCTTTGATTATTTGATGAATTTTATTGGACTCTTTGTCGTTTTCGTTAGAGCTTAACGATATCCAATTCTTGGTATAGAATTTGATTTTCCGTGGAGCCAAGAGTTCCTGGAGAGTCCAGCCACGAGTGAACCAGCGATCATGGGGCATATCGTCTAGGGAAGTGGTGTCGGCGAGATAAACTAAACAGATGGAAGCTTCACGGTACCAGCGATACATGGAACGGATAGATTCGTCAAGCTCGGAGCTGCTGTCCTTGTTGATGCAGACAGTGTCCATCCAGACGAAGGAAACATGGTGCTCTTTTGCCGCCACATCGCAAAATCGCGCGAGTTTTGTATACCCAGCTCCACCACGAGGATGAATGGTTGGCCATGCCTGGTACGTCACCTCGGGCTCATCCTGGAGCCATGTATGCGACAGAACTGCGTAACTTGCATACTTCTTTAAGAAGTCTTCGATAATTGCCTGGTCCCACGTCTCGGGTATTAACCCCCGCCGCCGCTTCTCGACTCGGTGCTCAGCTTTGCTCTGGATAACTTGGTCGAATGGCCTCTGATAGACGTCCTCCACTTTGCGTATGATATGCTGAAGCACGGCACTTTTCTCAAGAAGCTTTATCTCGGATCCGGGCCCAATAGCCAGCACCCGGATTGGCATATGATTGAAAACGCGCTCTCGCAAGGCATCCATCAGTCCTAGAGGTAGCTTTTCTAGTCGTTGTTCAGGCGTATTTTCCTCGTGGCTTGACAGTGATTGAGTACAATTTTCTTCAAGGGGATCTAATATGGATATATGAATTCATGCTTGCAGTGTTATAAACGGAAAATTTTCACCTTCATCGACAAGTTCGTCATTGTCCAGCACGGCATGACCCAATATTCCACCAGCCGGTGATTCTTCGTTATTAAGAGGCTCAAAAAGTTCTAAAAGATTCGAATGAACAGTCAGTTATGGCAAAAGTGTAGAATATACATGTACCCACCTGATGTTCCCTCGACCTCTTTAATATCTGTGTGAGACGGTTGAACACGGATATTTGAATGAATAAACGCCTCCAGGGCGTTAACTAGCACTTGAGCTTCCAGTCTTGTTGACTGCTGTGATATTTTTCTACTTGTACTCGGGGCGCCAGAACCTCCTGGCACATCTGAAAGCGGATAGAGGTAATTAGTCCGGTCAGACAATAAAGAATATGAATACTCGCCTAACTTTTCATCCGATCCATGAGTACCTTTATACGTGGATTGAGCACGCGTGATTGAGAGAATAAAGTCCCCTAGTGCGCTGAGTAGTACTTGAGCTTCGCGTTGTGACGAAGACCGATTATGTTCGTCATCTGATGGTTCTTGGTTGCTATCAAGATGTATGGAATGTCCTAACAGATTGATTGCATACAGATATTCGTGGTCAGCCGTACAATAAATAAAAAAATCAGATAATACACACCCAGCTTATCCTCATCCACGGCTTCAGAATTCGCAAACGTCGTTTGAACCTCTCTTGAGTTAGAACGAGTACGGTTCCGACCTACTGTACTAAATCAATCAATTCGGCGGTCACAGGTCACAGCCCTACCCGATTTGACGAAAGGTCACAGAGGTCACAGGTCCCAGAGCCGACTGACGAAATGATTTTTTGGTTCACCAAAAGGCCTTCCAGAAGGGCCAAAATTGCCAAAAATTGCCCGCGCAACATTCGCAGTGACGACAAGCAGGTTTTCAACTCACTAGATACAAGAATCCATGTAAATAGGTAGATAGAGTAAGTAATGATTGAATGAACATAAATTGAACGGATATCAAAGAGAAAATGAGTTCTCCTAATGACGAATGAAGTCATCTACCTTGTACCATTTATTCGCAAACTTTTCTCGTCTCCCTCGTCCCTTGGGCGCTGCCTCACCTACAGTTTCGGCGCTCGGGCCTGGCTGACTAGGTTGACATTGGACATTCGTGGGAACGATGGAAGGCCGCTTATCGCCCTCGCCATCTTTCCTGCTTCCCGCTGCCTCGACGACAGGTTCTGCTTCCTCATTCTCTGCCTCGTTCACCAACACCAACCTCCCATTTTCTCGAACAGAAATGTTGCTCGCTATATCTCCAGTAACGATCGCTGAACGGATGTCGGAAAGTCCCAAGCTGCTGTCATCCCCAAAATCCTCGTCATCCTTTTCCTTATCCTCGTCAACAATTTCGTCTGCCCCTGGCAAATCTGTGTAAGTGTTGCTTGAAGTCAACTCGGCCCAAAATAACGGATTTGTAGTTTTGAATCCGCGCAGCCTTTCCCGTGCTGCAAAAGACGTCAAACTCTCGTACGAAAGGTTCCACTCGCGGGCAGTACACATTGCAAATGCCTGATAGAAAACCAAGTAAGTCATGAGACTTCTCTCGCAAACCAAAAAGCCTCACCTTTTTAACGAGTTCAGGTTTATTGATAGCATTGAATGCATTCCAAAGCCAAGTCACACTGCCATCTCGGAGTGGGCCAAGCTTCTTGTCAACGGTAAACTTTTCTTCGTCATTCGCCATTTTTTCTAACATGTTGCGCACAACAGACTCGTGATACGATCGCTTGAGAGAATGTTTGAATGGTCGCTGAATGCCGACGTCGCAAGGTTGGTGAACACCCGTACAACCTCCTGGTACGTAGTCAAGAATAATATTTGAATGATGACCGCGCATCCAGCCTCGAAATTCTTCGGAGCGATGGACTGACCAGACGTCAATCTGCCAAAGGGCCTTTTGGGTGCTTGGGAGGCCCAGTTCTATCCGTGCTCCATCGAAGTAAGGTGCGAGGATGTATGTGACGAAATCCCTCATTGTTCGCTGATTTGACCAATAGGTAGAAGTTCCGGAGAATTCGAAGCGCATCCCAGCTTGAATCGCGTCATTGTAATGAGGTGCTGTTTTGGCAGGGCAGGATCGCTCCGTCTTGCCTTCATATATTGCTTGGAATGGTAGAAGGGTCCCGTCGTTTGCGACCGATACCATCACCGTGAATGCACGTTTTTCATCGCCGCCGATAAGCGAGACCTGCCTGGCACCACTTGGAGCATATGTCATCTTGTCGCCAGGTGCATAGACCACTTGAGTTTGGTCAGAATTGACATAGAGCTTTGAATGTATGTCATATTCCTTGATGCTGTACACCTTTCGGAAAGTTGAGCGTTCACATTGGTCCTCCCAGTCAGCCGGTAGCTTCTGAGCAGCTCGAGTAGCCTTGCGCTCTAACCAATTCAAATGCCGTCTGACCCATCGCCGAACAAAATTGTCAGAGGCTGTGAATGTTGATCCGTCGCGGAAAGGAAGCTCCAGTATCGTAGGCTGCATCACAATGATTGTTGCGAGCATAACACCTCGCATTGTTACAACAGTTAGAGGTGCGCTTTCCTCCTGTAACCGGCGGAGATTCTTCTTGATCTTCTCGACAAGTTCCGGATGACGGTCCTGGATTTTTTTATGATTAGCGTATAGCAAGGTATCCATCAGTTTGGAACGTACAATGACACCACGCTGACCACCATTTCTATGTCCAGGATCATTACCCTTCTGGACCTTTGCGAGCACCGATTGTTTCCATTGGGGGCGGCCTTTCGCGCGGTCAATCCATGAATCCACAGTTGTCCTCCGCAAGCCAGCAAAAATCACTGGGTCAGTTTTTTGGGCTGCCTTAACAATTGCCGACGGGCTCATCTTCCAACCTGCAGCTTTCGCGGCCTTCTCGATTTGCAACCAAGCAAAGGGTGTAAACCAGTTGTGATATTTAGCAGGGCGTATAGGTAATTTCTTCTTCCGTCCTTGCGGTTTCCTGTTTTCTTCTTTAAACTTGAGCTTTAGGGCACGCGCTGGACGAGAGAGCTCTGCAATTGAGGAGCTTGTCTTCCATGAAGGGCCGTCAGCGAGTTGCATTTCGATGACCTGGTAGTTTGTCAATATCAAGAATGATTATAGGTATATGGTAAGTGAATTTACCCGTCGTTTTGTTCCTCTTGGACTACGGGTCCCATTCTGAATTTCTCCCTTTTTCTTAAGCATCCGTGACTTTTGCTTGCGTTGCCTGGCACGTTCACGATCGTTGAGTAACTTGATTTGGTTAGCCTTGTCTGTGGCATCGTGTTCGTCGTCCATTTTGGCTTTCCATTTTTCTTCTTCCTGTGTGTGCTGCTCCCAGAAGACCTCCTTCGTGCACGATGTGAAATTGAAAGCAAAAAGTCCACGAGGCTTTGCCATTGATAATCCTTCTGCGATCGCCGATGTTCGTTTCTTCAAGGCTTGTGACGAGTTTACTGTAGTCGAGGTGCTGGCAACCGTGCTGCTCGAAGTAGATGTGCTCGCAGCTGGTGTGGTTGAGGTCGATGTGGTTGGAATCGATGTGGCTGGGACAGAGGATTGCGACTGAGAGCTCGGGCCGGGTGTCTCAGTATTGAAGTCTGATTCGCCGTCATCGCCGTTGACACTCTCGAAGTCTGAGTCAGTATCCATCGCCTCGTCAGGCTTAAATTCGTTGTCATCCCCGCTCATTTCTATGTCGCTCTGATCTGTTTCATAGGAATCCTCAAGATTCTTTGTATGCTAAAACACAATTAGTTCAATGAGTCCTCTCGATGTAAGTGATTTCTTACCTCCGTTTGACTTTCATGCTTACGGATTATCCGTAGCAAAACCTGTAGTCGCCCAAATGCTACATTGTCCGCTGGAATCAGATCTTCTCGATCTGGCGAGAAAAAGACAGCGATGGCGTTCCAGGCTAGGAGACAGCACGAAAAGAAGTCTTTCTGAATGGTGATTGGAAGCTTTCGGTAAGTGAAGCTCCTGCCGCTGTGAAACTTTGTCCACCAGTTGATAACATCCTTGACTTCGGCAGGAATTTCTTGCCCAAGGGAATCGCCATACCAGACGATGTGTTCGCGGAAGTCAAGGACAACACCCACCCAGTGGGTTCGTGAGAGATTGGCGAGAAATGCGAGATGGTCGAGGTCTTTGGTTGCGAGCAGGTGTCCGATGTGGCGATAAACGCGAAATGATTTGTCCGAGGTGTAGTTGCTCTCCTGTTTGAAGCCATCCCTGATCTTCTCATAGAAATATGTGTTTGCTATTTCCATTGATGGAATCTCGTGCAGCTCGAGGTCATTCTTCAGCAGCTCCAGCATCTGGTTTGCATGCTCGCCTGTCAGCCAATCTTTCGTCATGTAGGAAGCGAGTTTGGTGACATCATCTGTAGCATTGCGGCCAAACCCCTTCAAATCCTGGTCCCATGATATCACCGTGAGTGCGTCCAAGATGTTCTCGACGACTTTCACAGCCTCTGAGTTGCCGTCCTTTTCCCATCCCTGACGCAAATTTCGCAGGTTATCGATTGCCATGGCCCACACCTCTTGCGCAGCATGAATGCGAGACACAGCAGCCCAGAAGGCGATCAACCACAATGGGTAAGTCTTGTCTGTATTCGATGCAATGTGGGCACATCGGATTGATTGATGTCCTGTTTGTATTGCGTTTGGCAAAGCTCGCTCCAATTCCCTGATAACGGCTGGGGGGGAACTGGTAGCTGGAATATATTGTCCTTGTCTGTTGTATTGACTTCGCTGCTGTCAAAAAAGCATTCGGGCTTCGCGAAGGAGGAAGTTGGCGGCAAAGTTGGCGGCAAATGGAAGTAAATTAAATCAAGAACAGAGAGGGATTCGTGAGGAAGACCAGCAGCTAACTCCATTGGAATCCATTGCTGAAAGTCTATGTCGTTCTCAGCGTCGTCGATGTCCATGAATTGAGTGCTTTGCGTTGAGCACAATCAGTGTCGAGGTGAAAAAATTGGTTCACTCTTTAGTTGCCGCTTTCCTAAGCTTTCCGTTTTGAAAGCCGATTGTTAATTCGTCTAAGTCATCTAACTAAAAGCTTTGTGGATCATGACCATTGCGCCAAAATGCCACACATTAATGTCATTCTAATACCAATATGATGCTCCACTGATTCAGCCTTTCTTTCTTCCAAATTTCGGCACTCTGACGAAATTTTTTAGTGGTCACAGCTCAAAGGCCCACCTGACGAATTCATAATTTCGTCAGGTGGGTCACAGGTCACACCTACTGACGAATTGATTGATTTAGTACAGTACTATTATACATAGTTAAGAACAGAATTTGGAACTCGACCTTGCAAGAAGTATTGTATATATGCGATCTGTATAAGCGCTCACCTGAAGATGCCATGGTATGTTATTAAGTTTGGTATACGAGGAGAAAAGCTGCGATGATGTACGAAACTGAAAGAGTGTGACAAGAGTCTGATCGGTGTCAAGCGTTCTTGCAAGTTTCTCACGCGGCTCTCTCCCATGACCGATGTGTGAATCCGTCCGAATACATCTCGTCGAAGCAGTCCACTCTGACCCCTTGGGTCATGCATTATGAGTGCTAAGGTAGCGCAGGCATGCCTGGTTCTTGCCTGGTTGGTGCCATTATGAGCTGGCACTCGAGGCTTACGGCGACGAGTGCCATGCTGTCTCATGCCGTGGAAAGCTCATACCACCACCACCATGTTATTTTTGTGATCTTTTTTCTTATTCTCGTGCTGCTCATACACTTCAGCCCTGCATACAATGACGTCTTCTGGTAATCCCTCGTCATCAAAACGCGAGGCTCAAGTGCTACTTGATGCACTGGAGGACTTTATTCATGTGGCCATGCACAAACATGCCCAAGGATCGGACAAAAAGCTTCCAATTGGTTCACATGGAATGGCATAACATAATATGAAGAGGCTATGGTATGATTTAGAATTAGAATTAGAACGACTTGGGGGTTTCGAGCAAGGTTCCGGGTCGCGCCTGGTTATCTCCCGGGATTCAGAATAAGGGCAATACCAGATATTGGTGATCAACATCTGAAACCACGCGGTGCAGATCGAGAAGGCCTAGAAAGAGGACATGTCAAACCACGTATAACACGCCAGGGCACCCTAAAACGCACCTCGGGTGGACACGTCGAGTTATATCTTGCCATACGACTGGGCGGACGCAATGTAGGGGTTTTCGGAGGAGTGCAGTTGACGAGAAAGCGCAGGCGTGACCGAAGAAATTTGACGAGCTAATAGACCAATGCGATATAAGTATCAAGTAAAATATCTGCGATAAGTTAAGCAACTAGATTCGATTATAGTGTTATATGCGGGTAAAATAAGATAGCACATAGTCCGATTTCTAAGGAACAAGTAGATCAGTAACGAGCGATGCGAGGAATAGAGAAACTACATACATACGATCATTCGTCCTCATCAAGAACCTGGAAACCTTCCAACAAATGCTCCCAATCGCTTTCGGAGTACACTTCCCAATAATCCAACCACCATCTTTCACGGAGCAGCACAGCGGACGGGCCTCCCAAAGTCGCTAGGTGGACTTCCAAAGCACGGACAAGCGACATCGCTTTCGTCATCTCAGGACATATACTTTGCAGCCAGGACAGGTTGGGAAGGGGGTTGAACACGGTCATCATACCCTCGGCGCATAGCTTCACGCGCTCCCAGCGCTCAATTTCCTTACCGCAGGCGATCCATTGCTCGAACTCTTCGAATAGACTACAAGCCAGTTTCAGGTGGTTCACGTTGACGTTCACTGCAACCCCGCTATCCTCCTGGGCGGTTATGAATGATGGAGCAAGGAGACGGCGAAGGAGTGCCCATGCAACGACGACATCGAGGGTCTGCAAGCCGTGCCGGCGAGAAATGATGTTGTTCACGCACAGGAGGACCTGTACGTTAATTTCGGGGTTCAGAAGGGAATGTGTAGAGTTGGATTGAGTAGATGAAGGCGAAGCTGATGCGAGTTCCTGAAGTATTTCAGAGAGCCAATCATAGAACGGACGTGGTACGTCTTGTGAATTCAGTATTCGAATAACTGTTTCGATGTATGAGACTTTCAGGACAGGATGCGTGTCCTGGTGGAGGTGAAGATAGTACGCCGAGAGGATATCTCGCTTCTGAGGCTCTGTCGGGGAGAAGAGGTCATCCAACATCACTCGTAGCGTAGCGTTGTCGATTTGGCCATCTATGTAGAACCCAGCTACGGTCGTCGCAGCAGCCGAAACCTCCAGGTCTGCGAGACCGTGGTAGATGGGATAAACCGCTTCTACGCTTTGGCTGAACGTGGCATCGATCCACTGCAGGCCATGCACGATATCGTCCCAGTCACCCAGCTTCTTCGCAGTGCCTCTGACCACCTCTTGCGCGTCCCGCAACTGCCTCCACCGCATATCGAAGGTCAGCCAGTTGAGATCTCCCGTCGATTTGAGGAGCCGAAGGAAGCGAGCAGACTCCTCTAATATGGACCATGAAAGGTCGAGAGAGTTGAAGAGCATTAAAAATGTGTGACCCATCCGGTAAAAAATCCATGACTGTGGGGATTTATAAGGGCATTGATGAACCCGCAGATGCGGATCTTTCGCAAAGGCGTGCTGTATAGCCGGTAAGGCGGTGGTGGCGACAAGGAAGAGCATGACCACTCCGACAGCGGCCGTGATACATGCTGCGACGGCGGTGTTACGTGACCAGAGGAGCTCGAGGAGGCCGAAAAAGAAGAGAACGAGGGATGTCTGAAGGAGGACAGGAAGGACGGTGAGGATTTCGGGAACACGCCAATGCAATAATCCTTCATATCGCATCTGACGGAGGGCAACGGCGTCTTTGTGGGGAAGTGCTGCGTCGCGTTGGTATTCTCGAAGCCACTGGAGGCAGAGAATACCAATCAGCACCGTGCTGAGGCTGAGTGTGAGGCTTAGAAACCATGCTGCGTTGATGCGGACCTGGGAAGACGTAACGGAGAAGGGTGGTTGGAGAAGATTGGGCGGTATCGAAACAGTCGAATTGTTAATCTGTGATGCGACGAAAGCGAGAAGGCGAACGGAAGCCTCTACAGAGTCCTCTTGCAGCCATTTGTACGATTCAACCGTAAACGCAGTCAGAGTTGCCGAGAACAGACCAGCCTACTGCCATCGTAAATCGAGTTGCTTAGTTGGAATTTGGATAGAGAATGACGCACGAAAATTAGTAGCTTGTCCACTTCGTCCTTCCAAGCATCACACAGCTCGTTGTCGTACTTCTCAGTCAGCTCGTGACATTTCTGCCATGAATCTCCTTTCTTGGGAGCTCCATATCGGTGAGGATCGCCACAATGCCAAGGTATGTCACCAAACTAAGGAGTTGGTTAAGAAAGATGCGGTAGGTGACGCGTTAATATCTCACCTGTTCTTGAAATTCCAACTGGGAGCCAGGAATCGGAGAAGCGCCTTTTAGGTTTGGAACCCTACTTTGCCGTCGAGGCGCCTGTATAGATAAAAGTAAGAGGATACTCGCATGACGCACGTTCACCGCCATTACCGGGTTATATGGCTTGTCGGGCGTGGATGCCTGGTTGAAGCTGAACGGGGGTAGCTTCTCGTTCGAACACCTAATTGAATATGCTTGCGCGATGTCTTCTTCGTCGAGCTTAACCCTTGTGGCATCGCTGTCGAGTCTGATTGGGTTTCTTTCCAGGTCAGTCGACATGGTTCAGCACTGGATAGCTGGAATTCCAAGGCAGTACACACCTGCCTGTGCTCCCACCGCGCCCGTTGACATGACTGAATGGAGGTTTGATGTTACAGCGACTTGCGGTACTTAGGGCGCGTCACGATTTTTTCCAAACGCGGTGATTTTTGATGGTTTTTGGTTCATTTTGAGTATTCATAGAATAGCGTCACCAGTTCTTATTATTATTGAATAGCAATTAAACCATTGAATTCGCATTGAAAATTGGCATCGATAGGTATAAGAAATGTCTCGAAAAAGTTGAATTTGAGTGATAGTTTGAGGGAACATAGATTTCGCAGGTGTTCAGATGATGTGGCACAATGTTCATGAAATAAAGTGGGTAACGGTCATCCAAAATGCACAAATTTACCTCCAGTGGGCTTGGATATATGCTCTGTGCTAAATTATATATGAAAAACGAAGAGGAGGGGGCATAGCGTGGTGAACTTGTAAGTGCTTCCTCGGGCCTCCCGGGACCACAAACACATTGTCAAAATCTCCCCATAGAATTACTCTCTGCCCATTTTTTACAGCGTATATTTGTTCTTTTATGATATTAGAGGCTTCAACGCTTTTTTCGAGGCTTCTCAGCAGCATCTGAATGCATTGTAGCACGAAAGTTTGCCGCCACATCAGTGGAAGGTTGACCTCAATCTCTGCAATCCGAGATCTCTTTCTCTCCATTATTTTGGCGCAGTTCAGCATATATCTTTCATGGAAATACAATACCCCAATTTTTTTGAAAATGGGTGAGATTTGGTGAAGCTACAATGTAGGTGTATTTCCACATCACAGCTGCTTTCTGCCTCATAACCCACTGCCCTTCCTTCTACAGAAATTTGGCACTATCTGATATATATATCTACTGAAAGCCTTATGAGCATAAAATTGGGAGATTTGACTAAGAAATAGATGTGTAACTTCATGAACATTGTGCCACATCATCTGAACACCTGCGAAATCTATGTTCCCTCAAACTATCACTCAAATTCAACTTTTTCAAGACATTTCTTATACCTATCGATGCCAATTTTTAATGCGAATTCACTGGTTTGATTGTTATTCAAAAATAATAAGAACTGGTGACGCTATTCTACGAATACTCAAAACGAACCAAAAACCATCAAAAATCGCCGCGTTTGGAAAAAATCGTGACGCGCCCTAAGTACCGCAAGTCGCTGTAAGGCAGGGTCGTTCCGAATGAGTCGCGTGCGGCAACAACTAGCAACAACTCTTGCCTTCATCTTCAGCCGGGATGAGAGTCAAACGATTGCCACTTTGCAAAATCGGCACTTTCTCTCATTTCGTTCAATACGTGGGCGGCGGTGTTCGGTCTATCGCAACCTTTCCAGGGCCAGGCAGCGTATCAGACGGCACAGTGATTTTCGATGGCTCGCGTTGCACAGGTACTACCGTGTAGTGTCGAAACATCATGGTCATGTGTCGAGGCATTCCACTGTCTTTGTCTAATGCCTTCCTATTCCACATATGTGAGGTGCGAGCCCGGCGCTTTGCGCGTCAGTCGGAGGGAAAGAGGACGATGGCTTGCGGAAGGGTGGGCTCGAGGTGAGAAGACTCTACCCGCGACTCCTTGCGCATCATAGTCGAGTCGACCCCAGTATTCGACCCATCTGATCCAGAAGTCTCAACTTTGACTCTCCGTCTCTATTTCCATCGCCGTGCAGCTTGCCTCTATGAAGAAATAGGAGAAACAGTGTGATAATAAACTTCGAGGCCAGACGTCGAGGATCGTCGTGATCATGACGTCCCCAATCTCCTTACATGAAGCTTCGGCCCTCGACACAACTTTTCACGCCATCATCATGCGTGTTTCCTTCATCGTACTGAGCATCCTCGGCGTTATCGTCTCTACATCTGCCACCGCGCTCGAGTCTCGCGATGGCCAGGGCCGTGGTGGTGGCTCCGGAGGCGGACGCCTCTACCCCCGTAAAATCCTTCTCCTAAGCTCTGTTTCCATGCCCTAATCTCATCCTTTATCTCATCGCAGAATGCTACTCCAGTTGTATGAGCCGCGACCGTGAGACGTACGGGTGCTCATCTTCCAAAAACTCCTTATGCCTTTGCTCCAATACTGGCTGGAGCGACAGCATGCACAGCTGCTTCAAGAGCAATTGCCGTGGCGAAGACCATAGCCGGAGTAAAGATCTTATCTATTCTTATTGCAAGAAGGCCGTAAGCCCATTTACCTTTTTCATTCGTCCGTGTTTTCATTCAAACTTGTCGTTCAGGGTTACTCCTTGTCTGGTTGGTAAATCCTCAAATTGCAGGACATTCGAAAATGCGCGAGGTATTACACCTGAAATTGGTGCTCCTATCTACAATTTGTTCCATCAATAACTATGCACCATTTCAACACCATTTGGAGTGCACTGTAGTTTACCCGGCCGTCGTACTTTATTCATTGAATCAGAGTTGAGTGTCACTTTTACTTTCAGACAGCTGTGTAAGTGAGGCTGCCACATCCGTCTTTGCGATATTTTTGTGATTTGTTTTTGTGGCAGATGATAATACTGTCCCATTTCGATCAATTCGGCAGGCCTTGTTACGCGTTACACACCTGCCGAAATTTGGATTTCGGCACCTTGCAGAAATGACCGTTACCTCCAATTTTTTTTCGGCAGGTGGGGATTTGTTTTGCGATTTTTGAGCCTTTTTGGGCCTTTTTTTCCCCCCCGATTGCTCAGACGGATTCGGCACATGGCCAGAACGACCGTTACATCCGTTACATTCCGGCGATTTGGGACTGCCCGTTACGCGTTACTGCCGAATTGATCGAAATGGGACAGTACGTGTGAAGGGCTGCATCGCAAAGCAAGGGGTGAATTTCCTTGTTAACCATCATTTCTACAAATTACAAAACACAGGGCCAACCACTTGCGCCGAGATTCTCGTTCATACTTTCCTGGCGCTGATGATATCCGCGAATTCAGGCTTGAGTGAGGCACCTCCAATCACGATGAGCGACGATTCAGACTGAAGGGTTGAAGGATTGAGCTTGAAGCTTGAAATTTCCTCCAACGAAGAACTGGCGTGTCATTGTGTCTACTTAAGTTTTTCATTAGATTTGGAGGGCATTGGCATGAGCGTTTATTGGCTAAATGCTTGTGGAGGTACGAGGGGAGAATGATAGGACTAAGTTTAAGTTCCTGATCCTGTCGTGATTAGATTATAATAATCTATTACTTTAGATAACTGCCTTCTATCACGTGCTAGCTAGGTCGTCTCCTGAAATAGATCATCTATTTCACCTCAAAGGACTCGATGTCTACGAAACCGACCATCGAGAAGTTGAATACGGATCCAGAAGATGACCTTGACGATCTGGATGGTTCGCCATCTCATTCAAAGAAAATGACCCATGAATAACGACCGTTCTTTTCCCAGATGTCTTGTCCCAATTCACTCCAGGACAGAAAGGCGCCCCAATACAATCCCCCTTGTCTCCAATAGCATCATCTCCACCACCGCCACCTCCATCAGCAGCGACAACGACGACCTTCGGCCGACCGCGCACCAACACCCGCGTCGATGCGCCGCCGACATCAATACCAGGATCGGGCAGCCATCTCGCCGCCGCAGACGAGGCCGACGAAGATGCACTGTCGTCCGAGTTCGCGAAGGAGTTGGCGCAGGGGATGGAGAGTCTTATGCGTGAGATCGCGGGCGAGGCCGCTGGGAGTGCGCAGGGGGATGCGTCTGGGGGTGAGGTGACGGAGGAGGAACGCGCTCGGGCGTTCAAGGCTGCTTGGGAGGCGATGCTCGTCGAGGGCATGGACGGTAACCTCGGAGACGGCGGGCTTGAGGCACTCGGCGAGACACTCACGAAAGATCCTTCTGCAAAGGGAAAGGAGGCAGACGCGGGTGCGGGTGCGGGAACCGGTGGGTTCCAGGACAAGATCAAGCAGGCGATGGATAAGCTGAAAGAGAGCGAGTCCAAAATCAAGGTGAGTGTCTTGTCGCAAGATAAGCTCTCGGATTTAACTAATTTCTATTTCCAGGGTTCTTCTGGAGCGTCGAGTGCAGGTGCTGCAGCGAACCCCGAGTCGCTCGAGGCGCTACTACAATCCTTGGGCGATCTTGGACTGGGTGAAGGAGGTGACGACGAGACAGAGCTCGCGGGGTTCCTAGAAAACATGATGGGACAACTGATGAGCAAAGACGTGTTGTACGAACCTCTGAAAGAGCTAGCTGACGGCGTACGAGCACTCCTCTTGTCTCAATCCTCTAATCAATCTAACTAACTTTCTCCCATACAGTTCCCATCTTATCTGGAGAAGCCTCCAGCTCCCATCTCTGCCGAAGATAGGACGCGGTACGAAAGCCAACTGGTATGTGTGAAGAAGATCCTCGTCGTCTTTGAGAAAACCAGCTACAGCGACGCCAACGCGGAGGATAATAAACAGGTCGTGGAGCTCATGAGCGAGGTATGTTGAATTCTGCCTTTCAGACGCTGAGCGAGAACACTAAGTGCTCATCGCACATCCTCAGATGCAAACATACGGCACGCCTCCATCCGAAATCATGGGTCCTCTCCCTCCTGGTCTTGACGGAATGAGCGAGGAAGGGTGCACCATTGCATGATGAAATCATCATTTTACCCGGGACCGCGGAGAATTGGAGAATCCCAGCCAGCCGATCTTATTCGGATTCGAGGGAATTGCAAAGGACTAATGTACGTGTAGGGCTTATTTATAAATTGCATAAAATCGCGACCATTTACACTAAGATGGATGTATCTCTGGCTATGATGGACTGATGTTTCCGATTTCCTACTGGAAGGGATTGGTAGAGACAATATCAAACAGTGGAAAGGCTCCGGGTTTCTATCGTTCTCTTTCTATCGTTCAAACGTTGTTCAAACGAATATATGCGCTCAATTTGCTCCTGTTCGCCATGCATTGTCGCATGATTGCACCCGGTTACTTCGGCATGCCGTACCAGTAAATCGAAATGGTGGTGCATAATGATATATGTGACTGAGCAGCGAAGTTTCTTCGTGTCTTCTATCTCGTTGACACCACGATAGCGCTAGCGATGCATTCCGCAGTAGATGCACCATACCCCATGGCACACAGGCAAGCCATGGCGCCGGGGCCCCGGACTCCGCATTGCACCCCCTTTCCCCAGACGACGATCCGTCGTTGCTATAATTAGTTCTTAACCGCCCATGGCCAGTACTTAGTTTTTCTGCAAGACGCTTCATAGAAATCGTAATTTCTTTCAACCTTGTTTCAACCTCTCTGCTGATCCCATCTTTTAGGCGCCCGCCAGGATCTCGGAGTTTTCTCCGCCCCAAAGGCGGCGATTCCGGGGGTTCTTTGTGTGGCGCACCGTCCTGATGAGCGTGAAACGGGTGTTATCATCGCTCACCGCTAAAAGTCAAATAGTCAATATTATTTCGTATTAGTCATTCCTCATGCCTCAGCGTTAACAATTGCACGCATATATGCACCGTCCTGTACGAAAATAGCTCTGTGGTACGCAATTTCAGTGTTTCACGTGGAGAAGGTGGCAATAACACGACACCCACGCTAGACCGGAGTTCTGAGAACATGTAGTGCTGGAAAATGTCAGCTTCTGTCCCGCTGTCAAGTGTTACGGGGAGTCTGTGATTGACTTTCGGTATCTTCGGATCACCGGTACATACCTGTGAGGTTCTTGATGTCGGATGGCAAGTGATGTTGCATCCGTGCTGTAGCCTGTACTTACAGTATATAGCGCAGTGCTTAGTGATGTACAGCGGAGACCTTTCTCCGGTTGTAAGTGTGAATAAGCGTTCATGGTGTCTGCGCATTACGAGAGTAGAGCTTGAGAACTGCCGTACATACACAGAGTCTTGGTAAAGAGCATATCTACATCGACTCAAGATAAGAATCTTTTTCGTTCCATTTTGTCATTCAAACCATATTTACTGGTACTCGTGGTATTCATAACATGTATGCGTGCAGGTATGGTAAGAAAAGAAAAAAAACTAATGCTACCGTTCCAAAGGTGATAATCAGAAACGAGGAGAAAATTAATGTACTGTTGTGAATACTGCTGAACCGCAGGAGGAAGGAATATCAATCAGACTTCTGCGTCGTTAGCCTTCTCGAGGTGCGATACATCCTCCTTCATCATATCCTCCTTCGTTGGTGTCGAGGGACTCGACTCGTGAACATGCTTGGTATCGGGGATAGGGACGCCACCGGCCTTATAGAGAATCCCAGCGGCGACGAGGGTGAAGAAAAGAGAGAACCATGGGAAGACAGCTAGAAGCTTGACTGAAAGGATATATCAAACACCGAGTCAGACATGTCAAAACAACAAACTGATAGAGATCAGACAGACGTACGGTAAGAAATGTCCTTGTATATGCTAGTCGAGCCCGCGGCCTTCGCGGCGCTTTCGATGATCGAGTCGGGAAGCTGGGTCGTGCCGATGAAGGCTTTGACGATGGCGTGCCGGTTGGCAAAGAAGATTATGTATGGGATCATAGCTCCGAACAGCAGCGTGCATGCGCCAATGAGAATGAAGGCTTGCAATCGCAGAGTTCTCCTTGAAAGGGCTTTCGTCGCGGGCAGGAGCATGCCGGTGACGAATTTTGAGACGATGATGGAGATAACGAGGGCGGCGGTTGTCGCAATGACCCCGGCATCGAAGATATCTGAGGAAAGGCGATTCATTCAGTTGTAGCCCCAAAATCCGGTAGACGCAATGCAAGATTACTCACCGCTGGTGTCGATGGTGACGACGGTGGGCGCAGGAGCCAGCTTCTTCAACTTGGACTTGTCCTGGTTTGACTTGATCAATGCATTAAGACCTACAACCAGGAGGCCCGCAAAAATCAGCAAGGCGATATAAATTTTAAAAAACGAGAAATTTACACACCAACTGAAGCAGCGATGACAGAGAAACACCATGCAAGAATCAAGGAAACGAGTCGCGCGGTTTTCAAAGGCTCAGCAGCTGAAATAGCCATCGTGCAGGAGGGTTCAAGTGGGTCTGAACGGCGGTGTACTGCGGAGGAGGGGAGGAAAGGGGGGGAGACCAGGAGACAACCAAGTAAGTATGGAGACTCCTCTTATTCGGTTTTTAACTTCAAGTCCCCGCGACCAAGACTTGAATTAATGCTAGGAGCTTTGTACACGACACCATTTTGGTATGCAGAAAACCATCGGACAAGAGGGATCTGGCGATCGGTCCATGTGGGGTTGTAAGTCATGGGGTAGCAGAAATTACTTTTTCAGGAAGGTTGTCCCTGACAATGCTCTTTTACCCCCACATACACTATCCTGTGATTATTTCCTTCGCTAAGTTCCTAGATTCCTATCATCTTCTTGGACTATTTATTCTAGATGAGCTCAGTCTTTGGAAACCTTTTCCTTCAGCATGAATTGCGTCTTTGACTTTACGACTACAGCAGCTCTATATCATGGTAACGATAAATTCACCAAAAATTTTCGGCCACGGTGGATGTCGCGTCTGCAGCATACTTCCTGCTCTATGTGCAGTGCACGCGCATCCTCCTCGCTCCACTAATAGTAATACTCGTTCGCGACTTGTTCGCGTTTCCGTTAATTTGACCCCGTAGGATAATGAATCTCCATATTCATATTGGCCACGATTGACATTGAAAATTTGTCAAGGAGGTACCATGCTCCGTGGGCTTCCGTGGGGCCCCAGATCTCATGGATGTCCTTTTTTCAAGCTCCCACCGAACTATGTCCCTTTCGCAATGTTCAAGAAGTAGCCCAGTCCTTCGCAGTGATTTTCCATACCAGCTCTGAGTCAGAACCCATACGCCTCTCAGCTCGAGAACAAATGGAAAAAGGGACCCGGACCCATGGTGCGTCATTATTGGGGTAAGTTTATTTAGCGCGGCGAACACTTTTGTCGCATGATAAAAGTACGGTACCATTTGATCGAAGGGTTCGAAGCTCGACAATTTCTGGAGTGCTGTTCATTTAAATTTTCTCTGGCTCTGCCTGGGAGGCACAAGGAAGTGTCCCCAAGATGTCTGAATTCATTATGCGTCTTGAGGGAGGTTATTTTTCCAGAACACCTACGGCTGTGCGCCACACAGTAAAAAACAGTGGTGCTATTTGATTGGCCCTGGAACGCCCATCAATTTTCTGTTATCACAGTAAATTTAATGCGCCTCCATGTCATGACTAATCGATATCGCGATACATCGCTATCGTGGATTTATCGATATGTGTAGGTAGTCACCTCGAATTTTTTCCTTGACCCTAGGCCTCACGTTATCTCTCCCCGCACCAGTGCGGCTGCTCATCCTGAGAGTCTCCTGTTAGAGCTCGTGATATGTCAGTCAATAATCCAGGACGGCAGGGATGCTCGAGGTTTACGTCCATATTACATATGGTTACCACTGGCCATATCTCTGGACGCGTGTCAGCTACGTAGTCCACTCTGTGCGCCACATTATTGAACAATTCTCCTCAATTTTTGGCCGCATCAACATCACAAATGGCCATGGGTCCTCTAACTTCCTCGACATGAATACATATGTGCGTCGGCTTTCTTTTCCTTTCTATGTACAGCTCTGATCGAAGAGTGCCTGACGGCTGGCGCTGCTCGCCGCTGCATTCCCGACTCCCCGCATCCCCGCACGCGCAGTTCCCCCAACTTCCAAATTCCCCCACTTTACCCCATGGTGCATGTCGGACGTTTTCGGAATCGGTTATGTATATCCCGACATTTGTAAGCAGATGCCCCCGTCTGTTGAAGCATTGTCGAGTCACTCGACTCTCTCAGAGCCTCGACGACGGCCTCTACATTCTATGATTCTAAGCACGAATTTTTGAAGGTTCGAACGCAACTGGCTGGTGTGCGTATGTCCCACATCAATAGCCTTAACCAGTCTTATATCTTTTCTTAGAGTGCTCCGGGAGAGTTCCGGATCTCTCTTCGATTTGCATTTCTGTGGCATTGGATTTAGAAACTGGCAGGGCCCAGCACGGGCTCCAAGGTAGTCCTATTTCTGGAAAAACTTCTCTGAGTGCTTTCCAGACTCTGTCTAGATATCGAGTGTACGTACAACGCTTAACCCGTCCATCCCGTTTTGCACTTTCTTCAACTGTACACTCGCATGCGTCCTGAATGTTGTCCGCTCATCCTTCATTCATTGTCTGCGTGACTACACATGAAGACTCTACAGTGAGCCACGGGTCCATTGATAACGACACAACAACTGTATTAAGATCCTTACCTCTGTCGCGCACATTCCTCTTTCTCTCCTTTGAATTCTATCCTGCCAGTACCAGGGCAGTGAGCATCGGATATGGTATGGCGGTCAAACGACGACGTCATGACCGCATTACAGCCAATCGATTGCAAGTTTAATCTAACCTATTACATACTCGAAATCCCATGAAGCTTTTCGGCGTGTTTAGCCCTTCTGGAGGAGGCTCTCGAAGGCCGTGTCCTTGTACGTAGACCGCGTGACCGCTGGTCGAGAGGGATTGTGGCGCACGTACGGCCGGACCTCTGCGCGAAAGAGACTTTTTTGGCTCTTTTTAGAGTTTACAGTGTTCGTGTTTGTCCCTAAGTATGCATGCTTTGACCCTCTGCATAGTTACATGTTTGACGTAGAAAGCGTTTTGAGGATGACGTTTATAGCAAACCGGTTCCTGAATAGGATAGGCGCGAGTGCTCATCATAGAGAAGTAAGACACCGGTGAGGAGGACTCTTTCCCATAGTATTTTTCATAGCCCAAGATGTCGGAGTCGTCGTCTTCAGTTCAACGACATATCCAATAGCCCACTGGCAAAACCTAGAGTGCTGAAGAGCGCTGAAGTCAAGTGCCAGTTGGTCTGTTCTCGGAGATTTTTCGAGGTCCCACCACAGTCCAGAATCATCGCGATAACATGGATTCTTGAGATTGAGCTGCACACGGCTGGAGGAGACAACAAAGATCGAAGCTGTGTGCGTGTCGTTGAATTCGGGAGTGTGTACGGAGGTGTGGTGGGAGGACTCAGACTCGTTCTTCCTTTTCTCTTTTTCTTTCTGAAAATGCGACACAGAGCTGACAGAGAAAGAGAATAGATAGATCCCAGTGACCGTGTTTGGAAGGACAAAGTTCCAGTCGTTGATATCTTGTTGTGTCATGCCTCCAGAGTCCTTCATAGATGTAGAAAGTGCTAAGGTTCAAAGGTGAGAAGCTCGAGGCTGATGGTCATATTTGTAGGTGGCTGACCGTACATGATTCCACCTCCGATTCCACAGGTCGGAGACAACATTCTCTTAAACGACATGTCATCCAATTCCTCGTTCACGTGGCGTCGAATCCCTAAACAATCCCTCGCTTTACATATAAGTATTGAGTATTGACTGGCACGCGTAAAAGTAAGCAATACCATACCGTGCACTGCCAAATCCATGTCCTCGACGATGGCCGTATCGAATGCCGTCTCAAGAGATTGTGCTTCCGAAACGATGGGTGCACATAAAGCAAATGGCAAGAACGCCAATAGCAGTAAATTTAGCAGTGACTTTTAAATAACACGAGAAGAAAAAGGGAGAAGGCAGAAGAGACGAAAATATCAGACTCGGAGTACAGTGCGTGCTTACAAAAAAAAAGTACCAGTCCAATCGCGCACTGGCACCTGGAAGTTCCTGCAGATCCACAAAAAGGAGAACTTGGTAGTTCGATTGCCCGCTGTCGTTCGTCGTTCATAGAGCATCATCAGTGCATGGTCTACGTAGAGCACAGCTCACCTATAGCTATGTACCTGGATAGGTTGCGAATAGGCAGCCATCGCGTTGACAGACTCATGGAACGTTCAGCTCAGAATATGCTGAACAAGAAAGAAACAACAGGTCAATAAATTTACCTATAAGAATAGAAGATAGAGTCTCGCCCATGTTGGTCGGAAAAGTCACTCCGAGCCTATCATCAGCGCTCAGTGGCCATACGTGAGGATTTCGAGATGGCACGCGAAATTATGCAGCTGGAAATACTCTATAAAAAATCAAGAATGTCAGACAGGGATACATATCCAGAGGCAGGAATCGAAAAACCTTTGGCCGTCTGACTTGGTCAGGAGGTGACACAAGTGCCAGTGGCAGACGATATTATTGTCACTTTCCGCGGGCGTTCATCATTGGACACGTAGTTGGGTTCCACCTCACGCATTCTCTGGTGTTGGTTGGATATGGAATAAGGTATAGGACGAGATAGACAAGTACATGTCAACATGTTACATGTTGCACGTTGGACGCGACTCCGGGACATGGAGAGGCCGTGGGAAAGCTTTCAACCTCCGTTCAACTGGCCATCCGTAGTCACGACATCATCCATTTTCCATCAGCTCTATCATCCTCAACGTCAAATTAAAATTAAAGCGCATCAAGCTCTTGAAGATACACTGCAGCATCGCCAGGAAAGCAGGAAACTTAGGCCGACTACGAGCAGGTAAATTGCCATTTTTCAGTCCCGCATGTTGGAATTTGAACAGATCCCAAGTGCTATGCATGTCCAGTATGGAGCCAAATATTAACGAATGATTAACAGTTGTATAATTTCCATTGTGTGTAGAACACAATACCGCGATTTTCTGGTCTGGTTGCCTATTCGAAGTTTCGACACCCCAACTTGTGGGTAACGACGCGCTCGCCACGCTCCACGACCTTCAGAAGTCAGTGGTTATTTTTCGAGAATTCTCCGCGATAACTTCTGTGCGTTTCTATCTCTGAATTGCGTCGCATCGCGTCTAACTTTTTATTCTGGGCCCACAGCTCAAGCTCAAGCTCAAGACTTGAGCTCGACTTCCGAACCATTAACAGTGCGTTCAACCGACCATGATGATGGCACTGCAAGCACTTCGCCACGCAACTCGCCGGGTGCCTTTATTCAATGCAGCTGAGCAGCGTCTAAGCTCACACCTCCTGAAGAGATGCGCAGGATCGAAGGATTTTTTGCTGGGGTCGAAGGAGGCGAAGTACTTCTCGGTACGTCGCGACTCGTCTGTTTCGCACATTCTATGCCCACTCAGTTCCTTCCTCAGACGGCGACAGATTTGCCACGCCCAAGACGCCCAGGACGGCCACGGACCAAGCGCGTGATCCTGACTTTGAAACCCGAACAGATGTCGGAGGTTGGGCAGAATATTTGCGATGTCTCAAAGCACTCTTTGGCAAGCTTCAGATTAGACAAGTCTGCTACCTCAGACGAATTTGATCTACCTATTTTTCTATGGTATGCCCACGGAACTCCGTTCCCGCCAAACACGAAGGGCGTCCTATACTACCATCAACCACCAAGCGAGCCAGGAGTGTCTGGACAAGTACGGTTTCGTCTATGCGACGACATTACGGAATTCAGCCGAGGACACGATTTGCAATCCAAAGAGGGAACACCGTGGAACATACCGCTGTCGACAATCATCAGAGGGAGGGCCTCCTGGCAAGGATTGCGTGTTTTGTTGGCCGATGAAGGGATCTTCGACCCTACTTCCGTCGCCACCGCATCTCTCGGCGAAGCATTCAAGAGTAGAAGTGTCATGACCCTCCGGCCTGAGAAGATGGTTGAGAAGGGACAGGAGATCTGCTCTTTGTCGGGAATCCACAACGCTCGGCTGCGTGCCGTCAACGTTCAAGGAACACCCCACATGCACGTCGTCTACCGACATGGATATGTTGCAGAACATGGCCTACGTGCATTTCCACCCAACACCAGAGGGGTCTTTTACTACCACATACAACCTGGCGAGCCACCGATATCAGGCCAAATCCGCTTCCGCATATGCAACGACCTTGCAGGGTTTGCAGACGGTCATGACCTTCTCGACTCCGACGGCGAAACTTGGAATGTACCTCTTTATTACATCGCCACCTACGAAGTGCTTGCAGGATTCGAATCCCAGCTGCTTTACGACAGCCTCGTCGACAAAGAGCTCCTCGACGACATCAAGAAACTCCCACAGATTGGGACAATCCATCCACGTCGATATTTGTATAGCCCCACTCAACCGTTCGTGATCGACCTCCAGAAACAGACTAAAAAGCGCAAGTTCAACCTGATAACGCGGCATAGCAGAGACCCCTTCGATGCCCACACCCTCTTCTGCCAGCGTCGCGATCGCGAGCTGGGTTATGTATCTCCATATGCAGGTCAGCATCGCGATTCTATTCATAATCTGGACATGCGCTCAAAGTTGAGGTTTTTGACCTAGGTCGCATTCGAGCTCGTTTCGAAGTATCTACTCTACCGGAACACGTCAAGGACGGGCCATCGTTGGTTTTGCGGATCCTCGAAATTCTAGAACCCGTTGAATGCGTCGTCAAAGACTATGATTATTTCATTGCCCCACCAAAAGCAGGGGAACTCTTTTCAAAAAAGGCCAGAAATGGCTCCTATCGGCCTTGGCACCTCGCGTTGAAGAAGCGAACAGAAGGAAAGGCTTTCCTGTCCTTCCTCGAACACTACAAACCCTAATGTGAGCGTCTTTGTTGTTCTACGAGTCGCATTCCACTTTGTTTACGTATAGTTACCGCAGCAGACACCCTACTTCTTGGCTGGGCAGGGCTCTCCTTTCGGATCATCGTTACTGTACGCTCATAGCCAGAGTCTTCCAGAGCAGATGCGCCCAAAGTTGCACACGATTTTTACGAGGACTGACGGCAATACAGGCCAATCGCTCCTGTTGAAAGGCAAGATCCGCAGGATCCTAATTGTGCTTGGGGGTGTAACCCGCATCGGTAGTCAGACAGTTTAAACGGCAGTCTTTTTTGCGTGAATAAAATGGATATATTATGGATTTGTCAATCAAGAATAATCAAGAAACGCTTGCAACTTATTGGCTATTCTCGGAGGGAACTTGAAGGCCAGCAGCTTATCCCCAAATGTCCTCACAATCCTTGCGATGCCTTCTTTCAAGCCTAAAAATGTCATCAAATCATCGTCAGCAAGGCGTCGTGGAATTTTCAAGGAAGAGAGCATGCGTACCATCCGCCATGTGCCCCAGAATTTCTTGAGCCTTGTGGATTTCAACAAGAAGAGCATCTTTTTCGTGCTGCTCCCTGAGAGATAGAGGCGTAGATGAGGGTTTATTGAGAGCATTGATTTCGATTTGGTATTGCTCGATCGCAGACAAATACGAAATCATGGCTTCCAAGATTTTCGGGATATCTCTTTGGACAACGCCATAACGATCCTCGGTCAAGGAAGCACACGTCAGATGTGATAAAACTGCACGAAAATCAGAAAAAATTTAACAGATCAGATATCAGTGACCGAGACGCACCATCAACGACGACAACGTCCAGCTCCCAAAAAGGCAACGAGGCCTCAACGATCCTACTCGTCCGTTCCTTATTACACCAGTGCAAAAACTGGCTAACCTTCTCTCTCAATCGTTCGGGCACATATTTCGTCGCGACCGTGCTCGTAAACGCTGTAATGTCGCCTCGTAGCCGACTTCCTAGCCCCTTCACATTCTTCACGTTTTTCTTCGCCTCTTCCGCTATTGGAGATGACATGACTCTCGTCTCGACGCTCCTGAACAATTCAGGCACGTGGGTGGCATCCGCGCCGACATCTACGACCTTGGCAATGGGACCGTTCGACGCTAATGCATCCAAGGCGGCCAGTCCGGGCGATTCCTCCGGCGTTTTGAACACTCTCTGCCTCAGAAGTGGCACAGGGGTGGCGATCTGTGGGGCAGGAACCACTTTGGGTTGCGCTGGTGTTGGAGCAGCAGGTGCTGGCGGTGGTTGGCCTCTTCGAAGGAATGTCTGGTAATCGTGTCCGAGGAGTAGGAGACTTTCACGAGAAAGCAAGGCCCATAGGTTGAGTGCGCTTTTCTGGTCGCCGAAAAGTGCTGTTCTCCGCGCACTAGCACTAGTAGACTTATCGATAGCCAACTCCCTGAGTTCGGAGTATGCGAAGAATTTGAATATTCTGTCGGATGATGTAAGGCCAGAGATGAGAGTCGTATTGGGGTCCGCAGAAACGACAGCGATCGGTGTTGTGTCGACGACGACGTTGTCGAAGAGGCAATCGGCAATTTCCCAGTTTAGGAACGTGCCGAAAGCCAGAAACCATGCTCTGGAGAGTAAAGGCTGGTGCCGGATTGGAAGAGTTATTGTCCACGGGCCTTTGAGGAAATGGGCAGTGAAGGGCCGGAGAAGGAGGGAGAGGAATGGGATTTTGTACAGAATTGGCAACGAGAAGCGCGCCAAGGCACAGACGAATGCCGCTACGACGACGGCGAGTGTTGTGAAGGCAGAAGCAACAAACAGGGACACCAGAACAGTGAGAATAAGGGGGGTTTGGTTTCTGTTCAGCTATAGACTGCATTAAAGACGTGTTGGGTTGTGAAATATTGGCTGCATGGCTTACTGTAAGAATCCACCTGTACACGAATCGGTCAATCATGGCACCTCGTAATGAGAATGCCAATGCGACAGCGAATTGGGTCGCAATCAAAAACAGTAAACGGCCGTTGAGATAATGGGGGTGTTTTCTGCTCAGACGATGTTAAAGAAAGTAGAAAACACCAAATTGAACGAACGTACTTTGACCTGACGAACAAGGTGATTTTGGGGTCTCCACGCGCGTCAATTTCATATTTATTCGTCATGAGGATATGGATTATAAGGGCAGATATTGCAGATACCGCATAAGTGATAAATGCTATCTTTGTGCTGTTTTGCGCCAGTGCTCGTTTGACAGTGGCTATAGGCGACACCCCACCTGATCTTTGCGCTACAGGAAAAAGAGTCGGTCAAAATATAACTCGTTCCAGTGTCGATGCTCACCTGTCAAGAACACTTTTCGCAACACTGAGATTGGCAGGGCTACCAACGTCCAGCTCAAAAAAGCGAGGAAGAGGATCCGCGGGGTGAACGGCAGAGTCAAAGCTCCCAAAAAGCCGAGCTCTTCCGTGCCTCTGACTTGCCACCACGACCATATGCTGTGGATTATCCAGGACCATCCTGCAGAACGCAACAGAGTAAACCTGAGGCGATGGCGGAACAATGCTTTCACGAGTGGTTCATATGCTTGACTCGCAGGTGGAATCGATGGGGTTGACCTGCTTGATATTGTGGACGTTATAGCTCTGAGGGGAGTCGTCGATGGAATTCGTGAGCTCGATGCATTGGCCGCTGCTGTCGACATCGAACTCGTCAGTCGTCGTCGTTCGTTACAAAAGCGCGCGTCAGTCACGTCACGATCTGTCACGAAAGGATCAACACGTGCGACAAACCACGTTACTCTAAGACTTTCGGGCAGGCTTGCCATTTGTTGTTTACAGTTTCTCTCTCATCCAGCATCCGCGAAGCATCCCATGTTCGTCTGTCGTCCAGTTCTCCTGAACCTCTAAAGTATACGACTAGAGCTTTCATATCTCAATCTACACTTTCAGTGCCGCCACGGCTAACAGCGAAGATTTTCCGAGAATTGGCTGCTCAAATCAGCGTCGATTTCACTAGTTAACCCTGTTGGAAGCAACCTCGAGGCCTGTTTTCCGTACCCATATCTTCAAGGCGAAATTCTTTTGGATTCTTTCTGCATGTAGCTTCTCTCGCTGCTTTTCCTTACTCTCGTGCCACATAAACGCATGGGCCTCGTAGACCCCCGCGGTACTATGCGAACTTTCCTTCAACGGAAGGTGAACGATAGAGGTGCCTGGTGTGCATACTATTACAACAATCCTTCTATCCCCGTGGCCCGCCATGCCAGCCATATCTCACAGTCGCCTGTACGTGACAGTCCTTATGTGTACGGGAGATGTTCGGCGGCCGGTGGTGCACTATTTTTTGGTTTTCATTGAATTTCCCCGAATGAAGCTGATCATAACTGATCTCGCTTTATTAAAAATAGATATATGGCGTTAAAAGATATGATTCGCGCAAAGAATTTTCGTCACACAAAGTCAGACCCCGAGGATTTCAAGCGACGGCACCGCAGGATTTTTCCCAAACCTGCGAATGAAAATGTCGTGAAAACGAGCTTTTGACAACTCCTCAGCCCTTATCAATCAGTTGCATCAAATACTTACATGAAGAGCGGCGGTTCGCAGCCCACTGTAACGTGTGCCTAAGTATGTATACTAACATATGCTTTGCAATTGCCAGGTCGCATCGAAAAGTTCATCTCCCTTAAGCTTGCACCCCGGTTCGATGTCTCCCGCAAGAGCGTGCCAAATTTTCTGGTTGTATATCCTCTCTTTCGCGAATCGTAAGTCAGAGTCCTCAGATATGTTGCGGATAACCTTTTTGCTTTTTCCCAGTTATGCAACTCTATTTTTCTTCGAAAGCCTGGCCCCTGCACGGTAAGTTACATTCTAAGATATTGCCCATGCATCTAGCTCTCACGGCTTCTGTGTACCGCAGTGGGACTTAGTGTACCATATGTCAATTCCGGAATCTCTTCACTCTTGAATGGAAAGGATTATTCTTGACTGGAAAAGGTTTCTGCCTGAGATTCTATAGGAATCTGCTTTCCGGCACCCATATTGCACAAGAGCGATTACATCCTCAGTGTGAAATCTCTCTATTTTTATCTTATGTCAAGAATAACTGACGCACCATGATCACCTTTCGAGGCTTTCCAATGCCAGGGAAATTATAACCTGCACGCGCGCATTAACTCCCAAGGTAACACAGTGGTAAGCCACTCACGATGTCCTGACCAGTTCATCGGATGCGTTCGGAGGTCAGTACTTCAGTACTCAGTGTCAAGAGGAGGTGCGTGGTATTCCCCTCATGACATGTGTAGTTGTCTTTATTTCCTTTCCCATGGCGTTAGTTCGGCACCGACCACCCTGTTAAATCCTGCGTATGGCAGTTTGATCTGATAAGTCAATGCATATGAAGTGGGCAGGGTTTGCCTAAATTTAGAGATCGCTTGCCACGAGTTCTTATGATGGTGCGTTGCCCTCCAGCTGCTCTTTGGATCGAAATGAATTGAAAGCGAGAGGCGATCAGGCTTAGTGACGGTACACACGGAAAGTGTCCGATGCCATGAGGTAATGGGTATAACATCAAGGCTTCTTGAGTGCTTATCATTTATCGCAATTTTCCGACACAATTCGCAAAACCCCACACTTCAAGCTTCAAGAGTGCCATCCTTGAAGAAGCCCTTCCATATACTTATATAAAAGTTCAGGATTTCGTGGCCCTGGAGACCCCCCGTTCAAATGTCCCGAGTTATCTCCTTTTGAGATTCGGACATCTAATCGAAGTTTTTTTTTAACAACAACTGACACGGGGATGTTTATGAATTCCGCTCAGCTACACGCTGTAAACGGAGCGGGTTCCTCCTTGCAGTCATACCACGACCATGCGTTTTAACGGTGCCTACCTTCTTGCAGCGGGCTTTCTCAACGCTACCGTCGCCCAAAGCAATGCCACCAGCGCCACGACGAGTGCTTTAAGGACGTGCACCCGACTTCAAAATATCCTTGGTTCGGCGATTATTCAATTCTCAGGAGCTGAGTACCAGGCAAGTGCCACCAATGCATGGAGCCTTTTCAATACCGAAGACCAACCGACATGCATTGTATTTCCTCGAAATGCAACCCACGTCCAAGTCGCGATGTCCGCTATATTTCGTGACAAAATCCATTATGCTGTGCAAGCGGGCGGCCACAGTGCCATGACGGGATGGAATACGTGCGTCCTGCTGTGCAACTCTTATCTGATCCCGGATGTATGCTGAAATACTTCTAGTGTTCAAAATGGCATTCTGTTCTTCTTTTCTCATATGAACAATGTCACATTCGATCCCGTCAGCGATACAATTACGCTGGAGCCAGGGATTCATTGGGGAGACGCTTTGACGCAACTGCAGCCCCTCGGCGTTGCACCCTTGGGCGGAAGACTTGGGTACCTGTTGGTGTCTCTGATGACCTAATCTTTTACTGACATATCGATTCAGTGATATTGGGACAGGACTTCTTCTCGGCGGTGGACTTAGCTATCTGTCTGGAGAGTTTGGCTTCTCTTCCAATGCTTATGTTGAGCTTGACGTCGTACTGGTTACGGGGAAACTCATTACAGCAACTGCGACGAACCAGTACGCGGATCTCTTTCGCGCGTTGAAAGGCGGCGCCAACCGCTTTGGCATCGTTACCCGATATCAGGTCCAGGCCATCCACACTGGCACAAACGATGATAAAAATTTCTTCGGAGGGCTTATCCTGGTAGGGTCCCATGAACAATCATGAAAATTTTCAACTGACAATGAGTAACAGTATCCCAATTCATCCGCGGAGGCGCTCGTTAACGCCACAGCAAAATATGTCAGTACCGTGAACGACACTAACGCTTGTAAGTGTATTTGTGGCAGATCCTCGACCGAATTTAATCCATCAACGGCATATTAGCTATACTTATGGCCTTTACGAATTCCGTGAACGGGAGCGACGTAACTTCAAGTCATATCCTGACACTCTTTTATCGCGGGTCCTCCCTTCCGACCAGCGTTTTTGGAGACTTCCTTTCGATTCCGGCGACATTCACTCAGCTTGGTCCCGTCAGCTACGTCGACGCCAACAATGTATTAGGTTCGGGGGCGAATCGAGGATTCGGACAGCTCTTCGGTGCTTCTGCCTTCAAAGGCGGCGTCGTCGATCAGTATATGAATGCCTTCAAAGCATGGAATGAATACACGCTTGCTATCCAGGATGCGCTGTTTGCTACCGTGCTCGCATTCACGCCAATTATCGATGCTCAGATACTTGCTGGACAAGCCAATGGCGGGAATCTGATGGATCCTCCTCGAGGGAATTATGCTGCTGTTCAGGTTCAGTCACAAATGCTCATGGGAGTCCCGACAATTCCAAGCTTTGTTGAAACCGCGCGGCAGACTCTGTTTTCACAGTGAGTCGATTCATACGTCCCCTATTTCCAAGGGAAATACTAATTTGACTCCAGAATTCCTCGGTCTCCTGGCGTCCCGCTTTATATAAACGAATGTGATGCCAAACAAAACGTCTTTGCGACCTACGGCAAATTTAACGAACTTAGGAATACATATGCGAAGTATGATCCAACACGGTGAGTTCCTTGGTTCCCCTTGGAATTTCATTTTCACCCATCAACGTTATTCCAGGTTCAACGTGCGCTTCACAGATGGTCCTATCGGTCTATGAAATCCATGGTAACGAGGGCTTAGAATTTTGGAACCTGCGATCTGTATATTTATTCAAGATAGACTTTATTGCTAACATTTAGAGATATTTATTGGCGTATATCTAGACTGCCCCGTGAATTGAAGGACTAGATTTTCTGTGATACCCTTGGCAAAGGGCCAAAGCCTTGCCTACAGGCCGCGTCGTCGTTTCTGTCACGAGCTCGTACTTATATTTAACCGCCGTGCCACTATCTGAGCATCGTCTACATTGTTTTTTTGTGATCTGTTGTTGTTAACGTTCACCACCCGTGTGCGAACAATTTTTTGGCGAGTGGGGCCTGGGCCGAACAATATTCCATCCGACCCTAGTATTCGACCTTTTTGGGCCTTCATCGTTACACACTGGTGACCGTGACACCGACTTGAACTTCAACCAGAACCATATAACTTTTTTCTTCGAAGCCTTGTATAAACTCTCAACTTTGTTTCCTGTTTCCTGTTTCTGTTTAACAAATGGCCTCCTGTTCCTGAACCTTGAGCTTGAAAGTTGAAGGTGAGCAAGGCACCACCCAAAACGGACGCCGCAACTTTTTGACTTTTTCCAGCCTTGGTTGGAACAAAGTTCAATTCGAAATGTCCTAGTCAGCCACCTTGTGGGGCGTATTTATCCATAGGGTCTTGGACCGACTGTCGGCGAGACTTCCATCTTTTCCTTGTTTGACGCTAAAATGACTACGAACTCGAAATCAAGCCAAGACTCGGTCAGCAAAGCGGTCCCGTTGACTCCCATGCGGCGACTTCTCTGCAAGGTGGACCTCATCCGGCCCATCTTGGCTTTGGGAAAACGAAACAGAGATAACAGTGTCGACGGCTCTACTCCGGACGCAAGTCATCTTGCACTGGCAACAACTGTTGATCCGGCCCTATCTTCTGTTGGTACTACTGGTTCGTCGGAAGACCTCGCCATTGCGATGAGTACGATGTTCGACACCGCTCCACCCGACCCTATTTCTATGTCTACCCAGCGGGCTCGGCTTGCAATTCAGCAAGACGACCAACCTCTTGATGCCATCGTGGTCACAACGCTTCCATGCTACCCTTTCTGTTGTCATGAAGACTTGCTCATGATGACCCGCCACCAACTGATCGAAGTTGCGGCCCTATTCAACGCCCATCTGCCGTGTGCCATGCAGATTGAGGTCTCGGAGACTGTCACCGACGCACATATACGCCATTGCATCGAGACTTTGGTCGGCATTGTGCCCGATATTCCTGGCGCCCCGAAGGCTATCAAATCTCGACCCAACGCACGAAAGGAGGGCACGATCTCGGACCTGCTTGACGACGCACAGTTTGATATCATTCCATCTCCTCCCACGAGTCCACTAGCCATGCGAGTTTCACGGAGGAGGGGTTTATCGCTCATGGCCACCCCCTCACGCCTGTTGGAGCGTCTCGAAGAAGAGGATGAAGGCAGCCTCTTCATCGATGAGAGACCTTTGAAGAAGCGCAAGGTGTCTAATGTCAAGGCCATGCCGACTCGCTTAATGTATGAAGGGGACGGAATGGATATGGATGTTATGCCGCCGCGCGCCTTGATGCTTTCTACGAGTGTCGAGATATTATTCTCTCCTGCCGACATCCTTTCTCCTGAGTCGGATATGGTTCTCTACTCGCCAAGCAAGAAGCCTGGCAGGCATTCCGATGGCGGTTCGGCCTGTGGCTCAAACTCGAGAAACGGGACATTGAACATGGAGTCAATTCGGCCCATAGGAAAGCCTCGCAGTGATGGTTCCTCTCGATATGACTTTGACGGTGAAGATGGAACTAGGATGGATATCTCTTAAGCTCAAGGCTTGACATTATTGCTTGCATTTCTCGGTTTCGGATTCCCAGCGTTCGTTATGTCTGGTTGCATTACCCTTGCATCTGACCGTTTCCTTCCTTTTTTTGCTGGGCAACTAGATAATGGGCAACTAGATAATTAAATACACCGTAGGCGCCACCAGCGTCGATAAATTTCTCAGCTTGATTTGCACCCGAATGGCCCTCTTTACGAAGCGTTTTATGCATCGAGTTATTCGTATCTGTTGTTTCAGCAAAGGTTTTTTACGCCACAGGAAGCGAGAGCGTCGACTTGCACCCGCGTACGCTATTCACGGGGAAGGAATTCCTACGGAAAGTCAGTGATGAATCGATGAACCTTGCTGCAACTTCGAATTCAACATGGGATGGCGCCGTATCTGTCCCAACGTCATCAGCGACCATTTACCTGCATCCTTATGTGGATAAGGAGCCAATCCAACGCATTGTTCGTTAATAGGTGGAGTTATGCTGTTCGACGCAGTGTGATTACAGTGTGGGGAACGGCAGACAGATCTTTGGGCAGACATCGGCGAAAGCAGTGCGAATGGAGACAGAGATTACCGCAGGACGTACAGTACCTCTCGTGTTTCCATTTCAATATTTCAAGTAGATGTTATCGAACTACGTAAGAGCATTCATGTTAATTCGAGTAATACCGTCGTTGTATATTTCGTTGGGTAGAGTTTATCGTATTTCCGAGTCTTCGATCCATGATACAACCGTCGCACTGCCACGACGGCGAGGAGAACGTGTTGTGGAGATGTTCTTCGCATTCGCAAAGTAGATATGTAGAAAGAGAGAAGATCGGACCTAATGGAAATAATATCATAAGCATGCTGCCCTTTGGACGGTCTAAGGGAATGAGGATTTACCTCACGTATACGTAGTCTTCGAGAGTTCAAGGAATGATTTAACCACGGGGCCATAGGTCCTCTTATTTAGCTGGTAGGCCCACGGGACGTTGCCCTTTCCGCCACGGTTGAATGAATACAAGTTTCCGACCTGCGGTATAGTGACACGATGATCGTAACCCGGCACAGTACATTCAACCGGGGTCAGGAATCGAAGGTAACGGAGGACCAATGTTGGCCCGTACTTGGCGTGTTCCGGCAGGGTTGATAATTCTAAGCGAACCATAACACGACCTGGTTTGATGACGTGAGTGAGCGGCGTCCCAAGAAGTCTCTGAAGTAATGGGAGATGCTCACCAGCATATGGTTTGATGGGCGTCTTGTAGCAGGAACGATTGTCACGAAAGAGGTGGTTCAATTTGAAAATTTCTGAGCTGTGGCGCGTTATAAGATGAAGACGATAGTTGCCTTTTGAGAGATCAATGAAGAAAGGTTGATTGATGCTGTACAGGCTATGTTCTAACCCACTGGGAGCTTCTGGATATCAGATACAAGGGCCTCGTCAACCAGACCTTCTCGACATAAAAGATGCCGTAGTCCTATGTATCGGTCATATGCTGCAATTTGACAGAGACTCACGGACCATGGCTTTCCGAGGCCGAGGTCCAAATCGTCCCCACTGCTGAAGGACGACAAGTTGTCACACTTGCGAAACCGGAGTTGCCCAGATATCGCGGGTTGACCGGGTTCATGTGGTAGTAGAGAAATCCCTTGGTGTTAGGCGGAAATTGGTGCACATTGTTCGCAGTCCTCCATTTCGGATTTGTAGAGAAGGTTCAAAGGATAGTAGGACCTCGACCCTTTTCCGAGCTCGGAAGCGCGTGCTCGTCCTTAGAGATTCGAAAGTGTGCTGTGTAATGCCCGACAAATTGAAGATCTTCTGACCGGCAATTAGCATCTTCCCGGGTATGAGCGTTAGGAGAGGCCGAGTGGCGAACATTTCACCAACATGCAGGGGGGCCACGGAGGGGTCTGGGGCCCATTCTTCGCTCAGGAGTTGGAGTAATCCATTGGCAGCGACGTCACTCCCGAGAAAGTTGGACCGTAGTTCCAAACCCATGGCGTCCCGTTCGGGAGTTCCAAATCACGTCCTTCAGGAAATTGAGCGACATCATCGCACAGACGGAATCGGATTTGACCACGGCCTTCTGAATCATCTGGCGGTTGATGATAATACAGAACTCCTTTGGTGCTCTGCGGGAAGGGGATCGTCCTCTGCTTTCCTCCCACAAATTTAGTACGATAATACAATCGTGTGTGGATTTTTTTCGACAGTTCGTAGCCGCCAATTGCGAAGAACATTGGCGATTTATACCCAGATATATCGTAGGCCTGCTGTCCAACAGCGGTCATGTTTTCAGGTCTCAAAGTCAGGACAGTCCGTCTTTCCCTCGGCCCGGTACGCCATGAGCCTATGGAAGTCTATCAAGAATGCAAGTAAACATCAGACTTCGAGATACTCATAGACACGATTGGCGAATTGTACATGGACCACATACCGAGAAATGTTTTAACTCCCATCTTCTACTAGATTCCAAGTCGAAATCACTGATCCTCGGAATCTCTCGCCAGCATTCGATCCCAGAGATTGGCCGGATGTCCACAGGAAGTGAAACAGGTGGGGTGTTAGAGCACTGTATCGAAGTGCTTGCCGTGTCAACATCGTGGGTGAAAATAGCCTGTTTCCTGGTTACTTAAGTTCTGTGTGTAAAGTAAGGTGACCGTATCAATCTACCTGTGCGCCGTTTGCAGTTCGGGGGAATCAAAGAGACTTACGAATATCGCGTCCACCTTGCATGAACTGGTCCTGCAACTCGACTACTGCCAGACGTGAATCGGGTCAACCAAGGTAGTCTAAGAGTAGGCGAGGAATCTTCGAAGTGGGGTCTCGTGGGGTTGTTCTATTGGTAGGGTTGCTATGCCTTTGAATCTGGGAATAGAATACGATTCATATCGTTAACATTCGGTCGCGTCCGACTGGGCTTTGAACTTGAGATTGGCCGACGATCAAAGAGTCCCAGAAGATTGGAATATGCACCTCGATAGTTAAATTATCAGTATGTGATAGAATTGGTATGAATATTCGCGATTTCAAGGGAGGAGGACGAAGAAGAGGAAGGAGAGGCACAACCCAAAAGTTGTCCATCACCAATTTACTCCCACGCTTCCAGGATGGGCGTGTGAACGTGGCGGCCCGACAATCCTAACTTGTGTCGCACCTTTACGACTCGGTATCCGTAATACGAGGGCCTGGCTTCATGATGTTCTGCCCCCTTGTGCTGTTCTAACAGTATCGAATTGAACGCGGCAACTGCCATTCGCCACCAAGTCGACTTCAAGGTGGTGGCTACTTTACATTCGGGCTGAAACTTGAAGGCCTAAACCTTCAAGCTTTCGATCCACATCGTTGAGGGTTATTGAAAGAGCGGATGGACGAGATGCAGGCATTGACACAACGAGGGCCGCAGGATGACGTCTTTCTGCGGAACGTTTTATGTTGTGAGCACCATCCACGTCGCTTTCGGGATTCTAACTAGTGCAATTGACCATATCCTCCCTGTTTGTAGTGGCTGCCGCTGTATGGTTGACCTGGGAGTACATTATTACGTGCCGGGATGAATATCAATATATCTGGAGGTACGTACGTCAGGCATTTCGTTGGCATTTACTCAAGGACTACAGAGGTTCTATGAACAGGGTGAAGGTTCTGTACATATTCGCTCGATATTTTACCCTCGGCGTACAGTGGTGAAGGTCCACCTTTTACCGGTGAATACTCCCAGTGCTGACTGCGAAATGCTTCTAGGGCAAACACATATATTGTGTTCGCTCCACTGTCCCGCGTGCCAGTTCCAAGACATGGATGCGTAGGATGGTTTCTTTTCTTAATGATCAGCGCAAGCCTTCTTTTGGCCGCCATTGACAGCTTGATTATGCTCAGAGGTGAGAGTCATGGTCTTGTGATGTTAACAGATTGAATAACCCCAGACATACAGTGTACGCACTCTATAACTGCAGCTCGAAGATGACGATATTCCTCACAAGTCTCTTGGCCATGCAAGGGATGCTGATCGCGATAATAGCCTCGCGGAATCTCCATCTTTTGCCCTTTAGCGAGACCTGCAACGTTCTCGAAACACCCCATGAGGTAGCATATATCATGTCCGTTGGTTCAACATCTTGAAAAGAGTCCATTAATAGACGTCCATTTACAGGGCCGGCGTTATGGTTGCTCAAACGATTTTACTGCTTTTAACTCTCGCGAGAAGAAAAATAGCATTTGGCGAGTCGCTTGTTGTCCGCCATGTTGTCCGTGACGGCGCCTGGGTATTCGTTCTAGTCATCTGTGAGTTCCATCATCACCTTATACATTTGATATTTACTTATGCTCATGTGTTGTTGCTAGCTATGTGTGTGGCAATTCTACCCTCCTCTCTGTTTACACATGCGTCGAAGCCCCACATTATCTTCGTGTACGTTCCTTTGCTTATTCCCATGCTTGAGCGACGATGACGAGGCTATCTATCGTATCCATAGCTGGCCAATCGCTCTCATGTCGATCACCGTATGTTTCCACCTGTTTCCCCCCGATGTCTCTCGCACTCACCTCATTTATGTCGTAGACCTGCCGCCTCATAATCAACATGCAGAAAATCCCTCTCGAGACGCTATCCAACAGATATTCTAATTCAGGATCCACGGGCACGGGTATTGCATTCACGAGTTACATCGAAATGACGGAAACCTCTCGGATATCCATCGTGTCTACACATCCGAACCATTCACGAGGATCGACATTGTAACCGCACCTATAGCTTCCACCAGACCCCTCTAATTAGAGAAGGAGCCTTGGTGAGTGGCCACCTCTAAGTAGAGGTCTTATACCGCTATAGTGCTTGCCCCTCTAAATCCTTCAATAGCTAGGGGGAACTTTGATGTATTTTCGCCTCTCCTCACTGGTAACTAGGTGATCCTGCCGGTGCTCGGCAATATCTGCCCATCAACGGCGGCATCACGGGCATGTGCCCATCACTGTCCCGCCAAATGCGGACACGGCTCCCACCCGTCGTTGGTGCGTGCGCGCACGCTCGCTATCTGCAACGACGCGCACTGTTATTCTGCTGTTTCCCCTTCGTTTCCTTTGATTTTTCTTTACTAGAGCGACATAATGAAGCTATATAGCAGTAATATAGAGTCAATAATATGTAGATGGTCCCTGTAATAGCACAAATGCATGTACAGATATGTATGATGATGACCACTACCCTTATCTACTCATAGGGTGACTCCCAGACACCTTGAGAGGTCAGGATATTTATTATAATAGTGTCTGAGCAAGGGGTACATAGATATAAGGTAGGGAGATGACCAGAACATATATATTCAAGGGGTGTAATATGCATCACATTCCTATGATCATTGACACATTCCAGAGGCTCCTATACCTCTATCTAAAGTATAAGCATAATATAGTCTATGTATGAGATATATATGAGCATCTAACATCGCTATTTTTGGGGCATGAGGAGTACTACTGCCTGATACCCTCCCAAAGCATATATTTTACTGTAGATGTACCAGGGCAATATAAGGGAATATTTTTGGATAAAACAGTAGTAGTAGATGCATAGAACATCTCCATGCAACAATATTGTGAGCGCCTTAAAGGGAGGATGAGATATGAAGGGGAGGAGGAGGAGGTGTATACACTATCAGTCATCACACCATATCTCTATCATTTCTGATGATATATGGTATCTGAGAGGTGTTACATGTACTAGGGCATACCCTAAGCTCGTCTCATATGTACCAGATACTGTATAGATGCTCTGGTGAAATGATATAAAGATAAGGAGTAGGGGTGTCCAAAAAGTGCGAAATCTGTCTCCTGTGACATAAGTTTTCCAGTTAAAAATATTCTGAAGAGGTAGATATATAGCTATGAGTAACCTCTATCGATTGCAACAAAATTTAGAGAAATCGAGCCAGTATGTGTTTCAGGAGATAGGGAAAGGCCACATAAGGAGGTACATGCAAAGTGACCGGTTTTGATCACAGTTTGGCTATGTATCTCTGTTCACTGTATTTCGACCTTTGAATTGATCTCTCGTGCTACAGCCACTCGATTTCTCTAAATTTTGTTGCAATCGATAGAGGTTACTCATAGCTATATATCTACCTCTTCAGAATATTTTTAACTGGAAAACTTATGTCACAGGAGACAGATTTCGCACTTTTTGGACACCCCTACTCCTTATCTTTATATCATTTCACCAGAGCATCTATACAGTATCTGGTACATATGAGACGAGCTTAGGGTATGCCCTAGTACATGTAACACCTCTCAGATACCATATATCATCAGAAATGATAGAGATATGGTGTGATGACTGATAGTGTATACACCTCCTCCTCCTCCCCTTCATATCTCATCCTCCCTTTAAGGCGCTCACAATATTGTTGCATGGAGATGTTCTATGCATCTACTACTACTGTTTTATCCAAAAATATTCCCTTATATTGCCCTGGTACATCTACAGTAAAATATATGCTTTGGGAGGGTATCAGGCAGTAGTACTCCTCATGCCCCAAAAATAGCGATGTTAGATGCTCATATATATCTCATACATAGACTATATTATGCTTATACTTTAGATAGAGGTATAGGAGCCTCTGGAATGTGTCAATGATCATAGGAATGTGATGCATATTACACCCCTTGAATATATATGTTCTGGTCATCTCCCTACCTTATATCTATGTACCCCTTGCTCAGACACTATTATAATAAATATCCTGACCTCTCAAGGTGTCTGGGAGTCACCCTATGAGTAGATAAGGGTAGTGGTCATCATCATACATATCTGTACATGCATTTGTGCTATTACAGGGACCATCTACATATTATTGACTCTATATTACTGCTATATAGCTTCATTATGTCGCTCTAGTAAAGAAAAATCAAAGGAAACGAAGGGGAAACAGCAGAATAACAGTGCGCGTCGTTGCAGATAGCGAGCGTGCGCGCACGCACCAACGACGGGTGGGAGCCGTGTCCGCATTTGGCGGGACAGTGATGGGCACATGCCCGTGATGCCGCCGTTGATGGGCAGATATTGCCGAGCACCGGCAGGATCACCTAGTTACCAGTGAGGAGAGGCGAAAATACATCAAAGTTCCCCCTAGCTATTGAAGGATTTAGAGGGGCAAGCACTATAGCGGTATAAGACCTCTACTTAGAGGTGGCCACTCACCAAGGCTCCTTCTCTAATTAGAGGGGTCTGGTGGAAGCTATAGGTGTGTAACCGACGGTGCCCTGACTTACCTACTTACTGGTATTACCAGCGTCCCAACGAGGCGTTGATTTTAAGACCGTTGAATTCGGAGGTGCGGGTGCACGAATGTACCGATACTCCCTCGCATCGTTATGTCATTCACGTCATGGCGACCATGACCTACTGGGAGACAAGACGAAACGGCAAGACATTCGAAGCAGGGTCAAAGAATCGTCAGACAGGGTGAATTTATCACGAACAACTGGCTAGCGAGCTACATTGGAAGATGATTCTACCCAAGGGTGTAAACCTGGTGTCCCACCGCGTCCCGCCGCGTTCCGGGCATTTCAATTATTAATCACGTATCCTTCCCTCGTTGCCTGACGTTTCAAGGAAAGAGGAGGATGGAAATGTGCGAAGGAAGCGCCCCGTTACGGCATGCTGAACTTAGTCGGGCCGTAGGATGGAGAGCGGCAAATAGATCCGGAGAAGGAGTGGGAATCAAAACGTAGATATCGAGGAAGGCAAAGACATCCGAATTAGTTATGAAACACCGCTTCACAAATACGAGCCTCACCATCGCCTGTCCCATCTTACTCCCTCGCTCTCCCCTCCGTAAGGCGTAGAGACCATTCCTATTTCTGGGGGTCAAAATTTGTCCGCAACCAGCTCTTTCATGATCGGAATGTCGAGTGAAATGTCGAGCGACTATATCACCGATCGATACCCTGAAACATTCAACGTTCAAGCTCGGTACTTGAGAGTCGGGAGATAAAAGGGCGAACCGTAAGTTCTGTGAAATTCATGAGCACTCGGATCTAAGAAATAGGGGATCGCAAGCACGCTTTATCGCAAGGCCTTGCTGGTGATTCGAAAAGCAACCTGGAATAGAACGGTGCACCTGCCCCGGAAAAAAACCAACTTGGAGGTTATCCAAAACGTTATCAATGATGATCGATGATCACATCATCATCAGAGGCGCTGGTGATCATCGATCGCGATAGAAACAAGCCTGCCGGGGCTGAGCGCGTTGCCCTGGTCGACCTGAAGTTTACTTAGTTTTTGAGGAAGTTAACATTAGAATTAGGACGTCGTGACCATCTTCAGCATGACAAATTGAAATAGATGATTCCCAGATGTCAGTGAAATTGCTGACCTCCGAAGTCAAGAAGACATCGATATCCTTGTTCATGAATGTTCTGGCAGCTCGGCGGCTTTGGCCATGGACGTGTGGACGTGGCAGCAATTGATACCGCAGTCCCTACTTCCCATCGACGGCTTGGAGGGGCTCCCACTTGTCTCGACCTTCTCTGTCTGCCTTGGAAGCTGGTGTCATCGAGAAGGCTTTCAGGCTACCCTTACGAATTGTTGCTCTGCGTCCTCATCTTGCCAGCGTCGTCGATTTGAAGGCAGGAATATCGAAACTCTGGACTCTTCGTCAACGGTGACGAACCAACAACGAAATAAATACACGCCATTGAGGAGGGTTAAAAAGAGTGGATGGACGACTCGGAATTGGTACAAAAAGGGTTGCAAGAAGACGGCTTTTTGCGGAACGTTTTATGTTGTGAGAACCATCCGCGTCGCTTTCGGGATTCCAACTGATGCCATTGACCATCTCCTCCTTGTTTGTAGTGGCTGCCGCTGTATGGTTGACCTGGGAGTACATTATTACGTGCCGTGATGAATATCAATATATCTGGAGGTAAGTACGTTAGACATTTCGTCGGTGTTTACTCAAGGACTACAGAGGTTCTATGAACAGGGTGAAAGCTTTGTACATGTTCGCTCGATATTTTACCCTCAGCGTACAATGGTGAAGGACTGCCTTTTACTGGTAGATGCTCCTAGTGGTGACCGTGAAGTCCTTCTAGGGCAAACACATATATTGTGTTCGTTCCACTGTCCCGCGTGCCAGTTCACCGACATGGATGCATGGGATGGTTTCTTTTCTTGACGATCAGCGCATGCTTTCTCCTGGCCGCCGTCGACAGCTTGATTATGCTCAGAGGTGAGAATCATGTTTTCGTAATTTCAAGAGTTTGAATAAACCAAAACGATGCAGTATACGCGCTCTATAATTGCAGCCCGAAGATGGCGGCATTCCTTGCAAGCCTCTTGGTTATGCAAGGGATGCTGGTTGCGACATGTACCTCGCGGACTCTCCATCTTGTGCCATTCAGCGAGACCTGCAACGTTCTCGAAACTCCTCACGAAGTGATATATATCATGTGCGTTTGCTCAATATCTTCAAAAGAGCAGGTTCATGGACATCCGTCTATAGGGCCGGCGTCCTTCTTACTCAAACGATTCTGCTGGTTCTAACTATCGCGAAAAGAAAAATTGCTTTTGGCGAGTCGCCTATTGTCCACCTTGTAGTCCGTCACGGTGCCTGGGTATTCGTTCTCGTTGTTTGTGAGTTCCATCATCCATTCATCTATTCGATGCCTACTTACCCATGTGTTGTTAATAGCCATGTGGGTGACAATTATTCCCTACTCTCTATTTACCCAAGTGTCAAAGCCCCACATTATCTTCGTGTACGTTCCTCTGCTCATTCCCATACTCGAGCGACGCTGACAAGGCTAGCGTTTCCGTAGCTGGCCAATCGCTCTCATGTCAATCGCCGTATGTTCCTTTTTCAGTTCTGATTGCTCTGGTGCTGACCCCACTTATCTCATAGACCTGCCGCCTCATAATCAACATGCAGAAAATCCATATCGAAATGCGATCCAACAGACATTCCGATTCAAGATTGGCAGACACTGATATTATGTTCACGAGTTACATCGAAATGTTCGAAACCTCTCAAATATCTTCCGTGTCTACACATCCGAACCGTGTGCGAGGATCGACATCATAGCCGACGGTGCCCTGACCGAGAAGAATGTACGAGTAACGATGAGCTTCCAGAAGCCCTCAATTGAGGTACCGGCGGCCCAACGGAGCCGTTAAATTCGGAGGTATGGTGAACAAATGGACCGATCCTCGCGCCGCGTCATCATCACTACCATGATCTCCTGGCCAAGGTGAAACGGTCAGACGTTGGAAGCAGGGATTCCCAATTCCTGGAATGCCGCGCGACGTGATGGGACATCACGTTCACACCCTTGGGTAGAACTGATAAAAATCCATCTTCCGAAGTAGCCTCCCTAGTGAGTTATGCCTAGTTATGATTACAAATTTGAAAAGTGCATGATTCCTGACGGTTGTTTGATATGTAAGTGTCTCTCCTACTTAGTTACTTGCCCGATGTTTGAGAAAAAAAGGAGGGGGAGGAAAAGTAGATGAAAGTGCGCAAAAAAAGTATGCCGTTATGGTGTTGGGTTCCAAGCCTCGTTCCAAAACATTCGCATTCCTTCAGAATTCATGCTCGAGCTCGTGTGCAAGCTTCCAATCTCGATGTCAAAACTGTGGCTGCGCTGACTGGCAGAATCGAAGACCGATTCAGTGTCGAGGCTGTAATCGTCATCGTCATCCTCGCCATCGGCATTCGTCGTCCTGCTTGAACCCCTTCCTACCGAACTATCGTCTCCAGCAGTGCATACATTGCTCTGATTAGAGTGATCGCTGAGAAACTCTGTTGCCGGTAGATCTATCGACGGAGGCGCAGTGATTTTCGAAAGGTCTGATGAAGGCTCTTGGTGAACTTTCAAAGGCGCAGGGGGAAGTTGTGAGGGGGGGAGATATTGCAGCTCGAATTGAGAAAGTCGCATGGCCAGCAAGCGCGCCCTTTTCTCCCTATTCAGAATTAGTCGACAAGTCTAGATAATCATGAACAATTAGACGGTGTCGAGCCATTAACTCCGTGAGTGGAGCATGCAGCTGAATCACTTACGCCAGTTGAGAGCATAGTTATTGGCCAACTGAAACAGTCGAAGAAGTAAGCCCCTAGCATAGTGAATTAGAGAAAGCATGAGAAACTTACGAAAATATGAGATGAGGTCTGGCGATCTGGCGAGCAAAAGAAGATGGGATTACAGCCGCGAACGTACCTTGCAATGATTGAGCTGGGACATTGTCAATGCGAACGAAAACTCACAGGACATCAAAACCCATGCCCATTTTCCATCACCCATGAGACTTATAGACATTCTTGCTTTCTCCCCAGGCTTGCTGTTGAGATCCCGTTTGTAAAAGGTTAATGTCCAGATCACGCATTGAGTAAATATCATAACAGCCCTAATCTGAAATAAATGATCGCAGGTCCCTATCATAGATCAAGCAGTACTCACAGAACAACGAAGCCGTCCTTAGGAATATGAATGCTATTGCAGTGTGAATCGAACTTGAGGGCGTCAAGGGTACGTTTACTGCATATGGTAGCGGTCATGACCTCCCCGGACAGCACTATGGCCAGCACAACCCCGATTCGAGGTGATTTTCCACAGAGGTCGTATACTGTATGATATGGAGTATATGTAGGTCATCAGGTAAATGCTTGAAGATGAAGAAAAGCACGAACCTCTCCTCATGAGTATCAAATCGCCTGCTGCGTACAGAACACAGAAGGCGAGGAGTTGCAACAAATACCACGTCCTGCAAATGTCGTGTGGAACAGGAAAGTCTAACGATCGCAAGGCAGTGAACGTAAATATCAAGTTCCCCCTAGCGATTTCGTGCAACGTAGTATCAGCAAATTGATCAACTTACGACGGGTGGTGTCAGTGATTAATGAAGACTTACAACTGAGCTAAAACTCCAAAGTATCGCGCAACGAAAAATGTCACTTTGGCTTGGCTCAGAGGCAGACTGTGGGAAAGGGATAACGACACAAGAGGACGGGCCGTTAGTAGTTTGTTCAGATGCAGCGAACAGGAAGCAGATCTAGAAAGGCAAACCTCCAAATATATTGGACCTCATCAGCGACTGTATCCATATGGTCCCATAGAAGCACTATGAGCGCAGAGACTGTACGTCGGCGCATGGTTAATGGGTTCGCATTAATTAGCTTGAGACAATGATGCATACGCAAGCCACATACGACAAGAATAATTTTGAAAAGTAGCCATCTGTATGAGGCTGGCTAGGCCTCCACCAACTTCTACGCTCCGCGAAGTCATTGTCGTAGTGGTGCAAAATGCGTCTTCACTAAGAGTTAGTAATCAGATTCCTGTCGAAGAGCGTCATTATTGTAAGTACCGTCGCGGACAACCAAAGTCGACCAAAAAAGTCAAAGGTTTTTGATGGCCATAAGGATGCCGAGAAATTGGACTGATGGCCTGAGGGATGCCGCTGACCCATTTTCTAACGAGCCGACGTTGGTTGTCCGCGAATGTAGAACAAAGTCGCTAGAAGCTCTTTTGGCAAAACAGGGCTGAATGACAAATTGCATCCGTGATTTCCTGGGAGTCCTTAGCAGAGAGACCGGATCCTTCCAGTGTCCAGTATACTTCGAGTATACGACTGTCAATTATACATCAAATTATGTAAGTTACATAAGTGCCCAAATACGGAAGGTTCTCGTAATTGCTCCGCCTGTCCTCGTGCGCAGTATGCTTCGCTTTTCAACAAATTCGTGGAAAACATTAAGCAGAGGCTTCCAACAAATTAATCTTGGACCTCTAAGCCTGGAGGACGTCAAGATGTTTGTGACTTCAATGGCTTGTAGAGCCTTCAGAGAATCTCGCCGAAATGTCGGGAAGGCCGGCATGCCGGACAATGCCGCGGATAAAGGAAGACGACGGACCGAACAGCGTTAGCGCTGACCAGATCGGCCCTTCTCTGCTCAGCCATTTGCTCTCACCTCATGGAATCTTTTTCTTCATTGCAGGACTTGAAGTGGTTCAGATAAGGTGTGAAATAGTGAGTGATAGTCATTTTCTTCGAGGATGTTAATTCTTTATAGGAACTCTTGACTGACTGGCAAGGTGCGTCGCCGCTGTCCATGTCATACATGACGCCCAATGTCCATGACATCCACATCCATATGCATGACACCCTGACCGTGCACGGGTGCCCTCGCTGTCTAGAGGCGGGGGCAGGAGGGGGCGGCAGGACGCGTTCTGCCTCGCCAGCTCGCGCTCGCGAGTCGGGCGCGCAGAATCCGATACACTCCTAATTTGTAAGGATGAAGAATGCTTAGTGTTGCTGTTGCTGCCCATGCCCGCCAGTTCAATCCTGGTTCAATATAATTTCCATCGTCCTCTCTTTCTGAAACAACGGGTAACTAGGGGAGCTACTTACATATCAAAGAACCGTCAGGTAGCCATGCAACTTTCGAATTTGTGGTGCACAACTCGCTGGCGAGCTAGGCTCGGCAAGGCTATATTGGAAGATGATTGTTGTTAACTCTACCCAAGGCTGTTAACCATTAGCATGATATCTCACCACCTCGCGCCGCTTTCCAGGAAATGGAACCCGGCCTCCAACTGGCCGTTTCTTCTTGTGTCCCAGGAGGTCATCAGCACGATGTCGTAGGTAACGTAAACGATGCGGTGAGGTGTCGGTCCATCTGTACCTCGGAAATTAACGGTTTCAAAAATAGAGGCTACATTGGGTTGTCGGTACCTTGATGGAGGGCTTCCAGGAGCACATCTCATATACATATATATTCTCATCTATTCCCAGTGGTCGCCGGCCGGTTATGATGTCGATTCTCTAGCCTGCGTCGGATGGATAGACGCGACAGATATCTGGGAGGTTTCGGACATCTCGATGTGGGTCGTGAATGCAATATCCGTGCCCGTGGATCCTGAACCGGAATATCTGTTGGATGACATCTCGAGAGGAATTTTGTGCATGTTCATTATGAGGCGGCAAGTCTACGATATAAATGAGGTCGGGGCCAGAGAAATCAGGGGAAAACGGGGGAAACATACAGCGGTTGACATGAGAGCGATTGGAAAGCTATGGATGCAATAGATAGTTTCGTCATCGTTACTCGAGTATGGAAAAAGCAAAGGAACGTACACGAACATGAGGTGGAGCTTTGACACATGTGTAAACAGAGAATATGGTATAGTCGCCGCCCATATGGCTAGTAACGATACATAAGCATAAGTAGGTTTCGCAGGTATAAATGGATGACGGAACTCACAAACAAGAAGAACGAATACCCAGGCACCGTCACGGACTACAAGGTGGACGAGGAGCGACTCGCCAAACGCTACTTTTCTTTTCGCGATAGTTAGAAGTAGTAAAATTGTTTGAGTAAACACATCGCCGGCCCTGTAAATGGATGTCCATTAACAGGCTCTTTTCAAGATGCTGAACGAACGCACATGACATATATGACCTCTTGGGGAGTTTCGAGAACGTCGCAGGTCTCGCTGAAGGGCAAAAGATGGAGAGTCCGCGAGACAGATATCGCAATCAGCATCATTTGCATAACCAAGAGACCTGTAAAGAATACCGCCATCTTCAAGCTGCAATTATAGAGGGCGTACACTGCATCTCCCGGGGCTATTTAATCTGTTGACATTACAAGACCATGATTCTCACCTCGGAGCATAATCAAACTGTCAATGGCGGCCAGAAGGAGGCTTGCACTGATCATCAATAAAAGAAACCATCCTACGCATGCATGCCTTGGCACTGGCACGCAGGACAATGGAACGAACACAATATATGTGTTTGCCCTAGAAGGATTTCACGGTCAATGCTGACAGTATTTACTAGTAAAGGCAGTAGCTCACCATAGTACGCCGAGGGTAAGATATCGAGCTAACATGTACAGAACCTTCACCCTGCTCATGGAGCCACTATAGCAATGTCGCTGACTAAAGGCCAACGAAAAGTTCAACATACGTACCTCCAAATGTATTGGTATTCATCGCGACATGTAATAATGTACTCCCAGGTCATCCACACAGCACCAGCCACTGCAAACGGCGAGGAGATGGTCAAGTGTCCTTTAGAATCCTGAAATCAATGCGGATGGTACTCACAACATAAAACGTTCCGAAGAAAGACGTCTTCTTGCAGCCCTCTTCGTGCGAATGCTTGCAACCGGTCCATCTGTTCCTTTCAACCCTCAATGATGTAGATAGAAAGCTTGTAGGTCTTCCAACTTGAAGTCAGAGTAGCCGATATCTTGAAGGCGACTCGGTTGTTGGCGAATCGTTCAGCCTTTGGATGGCAGTTCCTGTGTTTGATTCGAGACCGCCAGCGTAAGGCAAGAAGGCAGAGCAGCAAGAAACCAAGCTATCTTCGTGAGGGGATGGCGATCTTAAAACGTTCTCGTTCACATGACCAGACAGAGAAGGTCGATAAATACAGGCGGGAACAGGACCCTGCTCTATACTGATAGATGTCCGATCCTGGTGCGGATATAAATGGGTCCCAAAATCGACCCATGTCCGATACCGATGCGGATATAAGTCCAAAAATTTGGGCCAATGTCCAATATATTTTTCGCACATAGATGCCAGTCGGTAGCGAAGGTCCGATCCTGATTCGGACATTTGTGAAGGTTTGTTGGTCATGCCTTGACCTTAGCACAACCAAACTGCGCCCGTTGATTTGATTTGACTTCTGTTCATCTCCCCTGTCGTAGTTGATCATCTTCCAATAAATCTGCCCCTCCGACACTCTCAAGAAAAAGACGCGGGAGAAGGATCAAGTGGAAGCAGTAGATGGTTTTGACATGGAAATAGATGAGCAGGGCGAGGGTTCAGAGGCATCGGAGGTGGAAGGAGATGCCTCAGAGCCTACACGGCCTTCATAAATACCCTCTTTTTTGTTTTACGCGTACTTTCTCTGCCAAATTGAGGTCCCATCCGCCGTGCGGATAGATTTACCCTCAAAATATGTCTGATTGATATGCGGATACAAATGGGTCCAAAAACCTAGGTCGGATCAATATGCGTACATATTTCGCCAAATTTCGTCCGGATATAAGTGCCAAAATATGGCGATTTTGGATCGGACCTCTCTCAGCATAGAGCAGGGTCCTGCGGGAACCCTTGCAAGTCTTCGATGAGGGATTAGGATTTCGGTACCCACGTTCACATTCCCCGTCGGCGGTCGCCAAAGCTGCCGAGATGCCAGAACCTTCATGCGTAATTTACTTAAATAAGGACAACGCAGCGGAGAGGAGAAGGAAATGACGGCAGTGACGGCAATTGATGACAGCAGGCTGGAAGATGTTGGCCATCTTCTATATGTGCTGCTCACCTATGGTTACCACATGGCAGGGAGTTATCCAAACATTAACTGAACTGAGAAGAAAAGCTATTGAAGCCCTCCCCTAAGACCGGGACAATAGACAACTGACCTAGAGACGTGATGTGGTAATTGTAGCGCGAGGAGCCTTATGTTACTGTATGTAACTCTTTTGGCAAAACAGGGCTGAATTACAGATTGCATCTGTGATTTCCTGGGAGTCCTTTAAATTGGCAGAGGGACCGGATCGTTCCAGTACCTAAGTAGGATGTACTGCAAGACGGACCGACAATTGAGCGAACAACAACGTTAGCGCCGACCAGATCGGCCCTTCCCCCGTCGCTCAGCTCAGCCATTTGCTCTCACCTCACGGAATCTTTTTTTCATCATTGCAAGACTTGAAGTGGTTCAGATAAGGTGTGAAATAGTGAGTGATAGTTATTTCCTTCAAAGATGTTAATTCTTTGCAGGAACTCTGTGACCGACCGAGGTGCGTCGTCGCTCTCTATGTCATACATGAGTCTGACGCCCATGTCCATGACATCCACGTCCATATGCATGCCCTTACCGTACACGGGTGCCCTCGCTGTCTAGAGGCGGCGGCAGGAGGCGGCGGCAGGACGCGTTCAGCCTCGCCAGCTCGCGCTCGCGAGGCGGGCGGGCAGGATCCGATTCACTCCTAATTTCTGAGGATGAAGATGTGTAGCGTTGCTGTTGCTGCTCATGCCCGCCAGTTCCATCCTGGTTCAATATATTTTCCATCGTCCTCTTTTTCTGAAACAATGGGTAACTAGGGGGAGCGACTTACATATCAAAGAACCATCAGGCAGCATGCAACTTTCGAATTTGTGGTACACAACTCGCTGGCGAGGCTCGGCAAGGCTACATCGGAAGGTGATTGTTGTTAACCCTTCCCAAGTGTGCTAACCGTTAACGTGATATCTCACCACCTCACGCCGCCTTCCAGGCAATGGAACATTGCCTCGAACGTCCGGCCGTTTCTTCTTGTGTCCCAGGAGGTCATCGGCGCGATGTCGTAGGTAACGGGCGTCGGGAACGGAGTGTCGGTCCATGTGTACACCCATTTGTACACCCCATATGTACTTCGGAAATTAACGGATTCAAAATTAACGGCTAGATTGGGCTGCCGGTACCTTGATTGAGGGCTTCCGGGAGCGCATCATATATGTTCATAGGACATATTCTCATCTATTCCCAGTGGTCGCCAGTCAGGGGAACGTCGCCGCTCGGTTATCATGTCGATTCTCTAGCCTCAGTCGGATGGATAGATGCGACAGATATCTGGGAGGTTTCGAACATCTCGATGTGGGTCGTGAATGCAATATCCGTGCCCGTGGATCCTGAACCAGAATATCTGTTCGATAACATCTCGAGAGGAATTTTGTGCATGTTCATTATCAGGCGGCAGGTCTGCGATGTAAATGAGGTCAGCGCCAGAGAAATCAGGGCAAAACAGGGAAAAAATACTGCGGTTGACATGAGAGCGATTGGCCAGCTGTGGATACGATAGATAGTTTCGTCATCGTTACTCGAGTATGGGAATAAGCAAAGGAACGTACACGAAGACGATGTGGAACTTTGCCACATGTGTAAACAGAGAGTAGGGTACATTTACCACCCATATGGCTAGTAACAACACATACATAAGTAGGTTTCGAAGTGGATGACGAAACTCACAAGCAAGAAGAACGAACACCCAGGCACCGTCACGGATTACAAGGTGGACAACAAGCGACTCGCCAAATGCTATTTTTCTTTTCGCGATAGTTAGGAGTAGTAAAATTGTTTGAGTGAACACATCGACGGCCCTGTAAATGCATGTCCATTAACGGGCTCTTTTCAAAATGCCAAACGAACGCACATGACATATATCACCTCTCGAGGAGTTTCGACAACGTCGCAGGTCTCGCTGAAGGGCAAAAGATGGACAGTCCGCAAGATAGATATCGCAATCAGCATCATTTGCATAACCAAGAGACTTGTGAAGAACACCGCCATCTTCAAGCTGCAATTGTAGAGGGCGTACACTGAATGTCCTGGGGTTATTTAATCTGTTGACATTACAAGACCATGATTCTCACCTCTGAGCATAATCACGCTGTCAATGGCGGCTAGAAGGAGGCTTGCACTGATTATTAATAAAAGAAACCAGCCTACGCATCCATGTCTTGGAACTGGCACGCGGGACAACGGAACGAACACAATATATGTGTTTGCCCTAGAAGGATTTCGTAGTCAGCACTGGGAGTATTCACCAGTAAAAGGCAGACATTCACCATAGTATAGCAAGGGTAAAATATCGAGCAAACATGTACAGAACTTTCACCCTGCTCATGGAACCACTATAGCAATGTCACTGACTAAAGGCCAACGAAAAGTTCAACATACGGACCTCCAAATATACCGATATTCATCGCGGCATGTAATAACGTACTCCCAAATCAGGAATACAGCAGCAGCCACTATGTACAAACGGCGAGTGGACGGTCAATGGAATGCGTTGGAATCCCGAAATCCACGCGAATGGTACTCACAACATAAAACGTTCCGTAGAAAGACGTCTTCTTGCAGCCCTCGTCGTGCCAATGCTTGCAACTTGTCCATCTGCTCCTTTGAACCCTCCTCAATTATGTGGATCGAAAGCTTGTAGGTCGCTCAACTTGAAGTCAGAGTAGCCGGTATCTTGAAGGTGACTCGGTTGTTGGTGAATCGTTCAGCCTTTGGATGGCAGTTCCTGCGTTCGATTCGAGACCGCCAGCGTAAGGAAGGAAGGCAGAGCACCAAGAAACCAAGCGATCTTCGTAAAGGGGTGGCGATCTTAAAACGTTCTCGTTCACATGACCAGAAAGAGAAGGTCGATAAGTACAGGCGGGAACCCTTGCAAGTCATCAATGAGGGTCTGGGCGGTACCCATGTCCACATGGCTGTTGCAAAGCTGCCCTGAATCGAATACCCATCGCTCTCGTTTCCAGATCAACGAAATACGACACTGTGGCTCCCGGTGGCAGACTCCGATAACGTTGATGAATACAGTATAGCAGCACACGGCAAAGCCTGAAGACGGCCATGGCCAACGTATCTTCTGATCGGAAATTTCGCGTGCCGCTTACAATGCCTTTGCCTTATAAGGGTTCGGCAATCAATTTCAATGAACTCCGGCGCTCACTGTTGGCGGCCGCTCAGTGTAGTTTTAAAACATCCTACTTAATGAAATTTATCGATCCCTAGGAAGCTAAATTGTACAACAAATTTATGCTTGTGTTTACATTCCATGGCCAATGGTCATTGCAATGTTTTATGTAAAGTTCATTGTAACTCGCTTCTGATCTTGGCCGGCCATTTTCGGCATTACAGCCCTTGCAAGGCACTTCGGATTTTTTCGACCAATGCTGTCATCAATTGACGTCACTCCTGTCATTTCCTTCCCCTCTCCCGCTGCCCAATTGTCCTTATTTATGTAAGTAAATTGCCCATGAACATTCTGGTAACTCGATAAATGACAGCGGTGAGACTCGAGAGCGGGGCAATGGCGACAAATGATTGCAGGTGTGCCTAAGCCTACGGAGTCAAGCCTTCAAGCTTCAGTCTTCAGGGTCTTGTGGCAGCCACTGGCCTCTGGTCGGAAGAGCATGATTTGATAAACGTCGAAGGTTGACAGTGATCACAGGCAGATCTAGAGAGGCACGGTATTTCTGTTCCACGGCGGATCAGTCTTTCCTCCCGCTTCACGACCCTAGAAGGTCATAGTTGTTGTCTCGGTCAGATAAAGCTAATAGAACAACATGGAACAAAGTAAATAAGAATAAGAAACGACTACAATGATATGTAGTTCCGCTTAAAAGAGATTCACACCATTAGCAAGTCTTACGCGGTCAAATACTATCTGCCAGAATGGCATCTTCACAATCGAGCAACACATCGACGCCTACTTTATGCCGCGTTGTTACTGCACCAGAGCGTGTTACAATTACCTCCAAATCAGTTTTCCTTGCCGGCAGCATTGACTTGGGGTTGGCGGTCGATTGGCAATCCTCTGTCACTGCCTCTTTGTCGCACCTTCCCATCACAATTCTAAACCCACGGCGGCCGGAGTGGAACGATGAATGGAAGCAAGAGATTTCCTTCGCGCCGTTTCGCGAACAGGTGGACTGGGAGCTAGACATGCAGGAGGCGGCAGATGTGATCGCAATGTATCTGGGACCAGATTCGAAGGCGCCCATTAGTCTGCTCGAGCTGGGGCTTTTTGCGAGATCGGGAAAGATGATAGTTGCGTGCCCACAGGGATTCTGGAGGAAAGGAAATGTGGATATTGTCTGTGCGCGTTGGGGAATCGAAGTTGTGGATAGCCTGGAGGCATTGGTGGAAGCAGTGCAAAGGAAATTCAAGGAAATCGGGGTTGAGTAAAATTTAGATACTCATCTTGTTGTAATGCTTGGAAGTATCAGCCATGGGATAGATACATCTAGGTAGCCAACCATAGTCAGGTTCTTCCGGCGACGGCAAGAATTGTTGTAAATAAATCGCCCATCGGTTCCGAGCAAGTTCTAAGACTTCAGAGATTTAGAAGACGACCAGGTTATGCGGTGTTATATAAAAATCGAAGCCAATCGATATGCGAGGAATGCTAGGGAGAAGGTTCTGGATTCTAATGGAGAGGTTGGACGGTAGACTGTAGGAAGCGTGCGAATAAAGTGGTGTTGAATCGGTTCCAATTTCTGAATCTTTCGCTTGATGTCGACCTCCTTCCCTCCAAATTCTTGCTTTCAATGTCCTTGAAATTTTTCGAAACCTCGAATTCTTATCAATTCCAGGTCATACCAGTACCTTACTGATAGAAAGGACATATTCACATGTCTCTTCGCCCGTCGGCAAACCTCAAGTGCAAAGCTCAGCCGGATGCAATGGAATGTTGACAATACGAATCGCATTCTATTCCCAGATTCAAAGGTACAGGAATCCCAGAACAACACCACTAGACGCTGCTTCGACAATCCTCAGGTTTTCCTTAGACTTCTTGGTTTGCCCGACTTGCGTCTGGCAATAGTCAAGTCGCAGGACCAGTTTGTGCACGGCTGAACGCACGCCAGCACTCGTGAATTTCTTTGATTCCCTTCTCAGACTTCAAATTGTACATGGGTAGATTGACACGGTCGCCTTACTTTTCATACAGAATTAGGCCAGGACACAAGCGGTTTCCCCCCCACAGTATTGACAATCCAAGCACTTCGGTACACTGCTCGAATATCTCGTCAACTTCACTGTCCGTGCACATCCGAGCAACCTCTCAGATTGTATACTGGCAAGAGCTTCTGAGGATCCGCGAATTCGACTTGGAAGATGGAGCTGAAACATTTATCGGTATGTAATTCAGCCAATCCCATCTACGAGTATCTCGAAATCTGATGTTTAGTTGGCATTCCTGATAGACTTCCATTGACTCATGGCGTACCCACCCGAGGGAAAGACGGACTGTCCTGATCTTGAGACCGGAAAATATGACTACTGTTGGACAACAGGCCTACGACATACCTGGATATAAATCTCCAATATTCTGCGCAATCGGGGGCTATAAAGTCTCAAAGAAATTCCGGGCACCGCTGCATTATCACATGGAGCTTGTGGGAAGAAAACGGAGAGTGAACTATGATACCCTTCGCGCAGATACTATCACCGACTGCCAACTGATCCAGAAGGGCGTGGTCAAATCCGATTCCGCCTATGCGATGATGTCATTCAATTTCCTACAGGGCGCGACTTGGAACACCTGGACGGGACAGCGTAGATTGCGAACATACGATCCAGATCTCACGAGAGCGGCATCGTCATGAATAGATTACTCCGATTCCTGCGCGCTGAGCGACGAAGGGCTCCTTGACCCCTCCACCCTGCCCCTCGGTGAAATATTCACGGCTCGGCCCATCCTAACGCTCAGACCCGAGAAGCTATCGACTGTCAGCCAGAAGATCTTCGACTTGTCAGGTATTTCAGGAGCAAGACTTTCGAATCCCTAAGGACGATCATGCCCTTAGCAAGTTGGGGAAACAGTCGGGATCCTACTGTCCTTCGCCACTTATCTACGACAATGGATATGAAGGAAAGTAATTAAGCTCAGATTTCCGCATAATGCCACAGGATTTCTCTGCTACAATGTAGAACCTGGTCACCCGCTGGATCAGTGGTTCAGGTGCCGGGCCGTAGATTAGATTAGAACAGCGGATCACTGTAGACACTGTACAGTCCGATCGCCCAGCCACAATACTCATCGACTCTTGTTCCCGACTTCCATCGTGCTCGTGTCCTTCATTTGCCGTCTCCACCGCTATATCTGGGCAACTCCAATTCCGCAAGTGCGACGGGCTCTCGTCCTTCAGTGACGGGGAAGATCTGGCTCTCGACAACGGCAGGCTATGGTCCCTCCACCTCTGACGGACGACAGCTACATAGGAGTACGGCATCTTTTATGTCGAGAAGGTCTGGTTGACGAAGCGCTTATATCTGATATCCCAATACGAGAGCTACCTCCTGCAGTCTCCTGCAGTTCTGGCCGAGCTTCGCGCATATCCCGAGCTTCAACACTCGCCATCCATCCTCAGGCTTCCCTCGGCCATCGGGTGCGCAGTCGTCTTTCGGGTATGTATGCGCTGTCGTACTCTGATCTGGGAGAACAATGTTTCGCTTTAACGAAGTATAGATATTAACGGTATTTAGGATTCAAAATTCTTTTTTTCCTTCTCTTTTTCGGTCAAATACAACTCGTCTGAAACTATTGAATATTAAAATGCTATTCAACGCTCAGCCTTCCACATGACGTCTCAAAGGTAAGGACTATGGCTGTTTCGAAAGCAGTAAATTTCAGTAACTTAAGGCATAACGTTATGATGTTTTCCGGGTAAGATATTTAGCTACTTCTGCTATTCACACTGTAAATAAGTTCTACTCATCCTTCATGATACAACCTTCAGGGTTCTTGATGATTACACCTAAGCTCTCCATCAGCCTCAATCCTTCGTTCAGAATGCGCGAATGAACGCGCAGCTCTCGAACATTTGCCCTATCAAGAAATTGAATAATTTTGAGCGCCGGATTGCGCGACACCATGCCTTTGAGGATACTCGTGAAGAGCACTCGATTGGTCACCTTGGCGAGGTTGGGTCTCAGAATTCGAATGGCGAGCATCTTGACCTTGGGGGGAAGGGAGGCGACACACAGACTGAGTACATGCCAAGAGTTAAGCAGGAGGTTGACTTGTTCGAGAGCGTGGCATGTTTGCAGAATTTGGTCGAGTGTCGCTTGCAAACAAGCCGCAGACTGTACATCTCCATCGTGTAGATAGTTGATTTGGATGGTCGTAAGCTTTGGCCCGACGCTCGCAAAGAAACGGTCACGGCCTATGGAATTGGCTCCAAAATCGACGCAGTAAGTCGCGTAGCGGATGGCAGGCAGATCAATCTGCCATATTTCATGTTCATCACCGATGTTTGCGATGTCTGGAACGTGGACCATCTTCAATGAGTTTAATTGAATGTGAGAATTGGGACTGATTCGGAAGTTGCCGTTGATCGATTCGAGATAAGGATGGTTTTCAAGAAATGACGTCCAGGCCTGTGTAGTCGGCTGAGGAAAAATGTACCAGTGGACGAATTTGAGAGTATCGCGACAGGTCAGGGATTCCAGTACAGTCGACGGTAAAACCCTGTCATAGAACTGCCCAGTGATCGAGAAAGTCAAGATACGGAGGTTGGGGAGGCAGGTCATGATATCTGCGAGTGTTGCCATAATAGCTCCTGGATCATCCGCCGAGTCTCGCATGCTGACATCAAGTCGCTTCGTCCACCATCCAATCGAGTTGACCTGCTCATTTGAGTCCACGGATTTCTGGGATCTGATCATCGCATCGCGTAGCGGGGCGAGAACTCTTCCTCTTCCGAGCAAGATATATTCGTAAAGAAAGGGTGATGCAAGAGTATACCACGCCTTGCTGACCCGCACGAGATACCGTCTGGTAACCTGTATAATTCAAACAACATATGAGGTCTCGAAGCCTCTCGAAAAGTGAGAAATCGCACGCACAAGTGACGTCCTCAATGCCTGTAGCTGCTCTTGGTTTACACTGCTCGATTTAATTCCGATAGCCAGTGTCATCAATTCGGGTTCGTAGCCTCCCGGGACCCAAATAGCGTGGCTAATTATTGCTGTCCATATTTCTGGCGGGATTTCAGGGAGACGGCCGGGTAGGTTTTTGTGGTAGAATTCTTTAGCTGACATTAATTCACATATATAGTAATTCTTCTGGGCGTCGCAAAACAGGGAGAAGTCGTCGCTGGAGGTGGTTGTCAAACCTCGAGAAACTTTTAGATCTAGAGTAAGTTTGGAGTTTACGGAGATAGCGGATACTACTATTAATATTATGTAATTAAAGCTCCGCGACCTGTCACGGTCACGAGACTTCGGTGACATTTGCGCGTGCTGTGATGCATGACTTCGTAAATCATCCTGATTCCTTGGACAACGAACCGTTCTCATGCTTCCGTTGAACTTGGCTTGAGAACAAATCGTATAAGAGCTTAAACCCGCAAGAATTTCCCTCGACAGTCGAGTCTTATGGCCTCCGAGAAGGCAACTTACTCAAGGACTTTTCTCCGGGAACGGGACCAAATCGTCAGCGAAAAGCACCAGAGCGAAATAAACGCTCTCAACCAGAAGCATTTCACCCTCAAGAGGCAGGCTGACGAGATTTCGAAGAACCTATTCGACTCAAACAACCGTGGTCGGCGATTGGCGGCGCTTTTGGGATACAACGACGTGTATGACGCTTTCATCGATATTGAATCGGCGGAGCATGGGATACTCTTCCGGGAGTGCGTCGAGCGCGTTCAGACCGCTGAAGCGCAGTTGTCCATAGAGAAGACAGAGGTCGAGATACTCCAAGCAAAGTTGCGGAAATTGGAACAGGCTCACCGAACGCTCGCGGCAGAGAAAAGGTGTGAAATTCGTTTCATTATATGCTTCTAGATTAACATGCAGCTCAGAGAACTTGATGCTCGCTATGATGCGCTCAAAGACACAAAAGAACGCGCCGCTGAGCGTTACAAGGTTGACTATAAGAAGTGGCGGGCGGTCTCCAAGTGGCTATTCTCTGACGACCCCGATGACGACAACAACTCGGGAGTGACAACAGAAGAAAAGAAGAAGATTAGGCCCAATCTTCTGCGCAAGAGGCAGAAGATGGTGGAGAGTGGCTTTAACCTTTCGCGATTCGCAGGAGAGCCGGAGAACTCTGAAGGTGTGTTCTCCGTTATCTACGCTCTTACAGAAATTAAATGTCTCCGTCATTAGATCCACTGACTCCGCGGACTGGTCCTCCCCCTCTTGGGCGCATAGAGATGGGATGTGATAAGGAAAATGAAGGAACACCGATGCCACCACTGAAGAAACGTCGCATTTCCAAAAATGCGTCGACAGCACCAACACCAGTATTGCCTCATCGCAATACCCTATTAGCATCGGTTACCAACATTGCACCACCATCTTCTTCTCCGACTATCTTCCTTGACACTGCATCGGCGACCAACTCAAGGACAACTGCCACAACCCGCGTCCCACTGTCTTTCCAACATATTCCAGATACCATTCATATCAACCAGGAACCTTCGTGAGTAACTAACTCTACCTCTTACCGTTGACGTATGCTGAATAGGTCTTCAGATCGACACCTAGCCCAGTCCTAAGCAGAACGTTTCGCGATACCCAGGCTAAATCCCCTCTTTCATCGCAGAATATACCCCACTCTTCTGACACGGAGGACGATTCTCAAGGTAAGTTTTTAGAAAGACTAGTTCATTCTATATGCTTACACTCGTCCAGCGATCTGGCTTCCGTCAACAACTAAACATTCTGGAAACCCTGTGGTTTTTAAGGTACCTGCACCACCACCTAAGGCTGGTCCTAATCGACAGAACGAACAAGTGACGAACACGCCTCATCCAAGCTTACCGTCTCGTCCATCCTTCGCGCAAAAACCAGCCGAGCCGGGCCCTTCGAGACGACGTTCCGCTATAGCTGAGCCGATGCGGATTGACGAATCGTCTCCGCACAGGCATCCACCATCGCGCAAGCCAGATAATACTCGCCGACACAGTACCAATGAGCGATCAACAACAGGGGATGTATCGTCGTCGAGCGTCAGTGGCCGCCCTGAAGGCCCTTTTTCCTCGATAAAGGGGAAAGAGCGCCATGTTGAGAGTGACGTTACCACGCCCTTGACCAGCAGGAATCAAGGACAAAAGCGACTGGAAGACTACTCGGCGTTCAAAGGTCATGGGCGATACGGCAAAGCCAATGAACCTGCCCAGTACGTTTCTTGTTGCTTACAAAAAATCGAGCCCTGACTGTCGTTTTAGACCTACGATAAACACGCTGTTTGCTATTGACCCCGCCCGCAATGGGGGCCTGAATTACCAATATGACGAGGTTGTCAGGAGAAGGGACGAACGTCGCAAACTCAACGCCGGAGATTGCGAGTGCTGTCGCGAGGTACGCACATTCTTGTGATTTTCACGTTTCTTTGTGTGAAACTCTCTGTTCCAGTATTACGAAGGCGTTGGGCCTCTTCCCAGCCGACTCCAACAGCCTCTCTGGCGATCACCAACCACCTCGCCGGTCAAACCCTGTTCCCGTCACCCGAACGGTCGCACGGAAGATGATGGTCGAGGCGCAACAAACACCTTGATGCATCGGCAGCATGATCCACATGGAGCAAGTGGTCCCAGTTCTGGCCGCCGTCAAGCAGAAATCGACTCGCACAAGAAAGCTATCTCAAGGCATCGGCACACATGGGCCCGGGCGCCTACGCCGCCTGGTTATTGGAATATCGGGTTCCCGGATACCCAGGAGGTGGGTGATATCAACGAGAAAGCGAAGGAGATGCATAAGAGGAAGAAGGACGAGATCGATCGGGAAGCTGCTGAGGGTGGACGGTACCGAAGAAAGTAATGTTTGCTTGGTCCTGCGTGCCTACGGGTATGTGTTATCTTGTTGTTTTTTCGCTTTCGTCGCAATTTCGTTGTTTGGATTCGGTTCATGTCATTAGAAGACATATCATTAATTGATTGTCATCTGGGATGTTGTCTGTTTCAAGGCGCCTCCATTCTGCGATGTATTCGAGACAGCTTCCAACGACTGGATCCGGAACGCCGCGTCGAGCTGAGGCAAGAGACTTGAATTCGTCCGTTTTTCTTCCGTTCCAAAAATAAGGCTCGGAGTCGTGTGGGTCCATGAGCCACAACGACGAACGTTGCGCACACTCGTACGTATTCATAATCTTGATCTAGGATCTCATGAATGATTTTTGCAGATCGTATCTAACTTCTCTGACTTGGCATGGTACCTCTACTTTATGTACATAGCATCGAGTGACGCCATGTCAACGGTATTGGACATAGCCGGGTTACCGAGTATCTGTCCGAGGTCGGACTCCGGATTGTTTGTTTCCGGGTCTCGATGCCTTGAACAGTCATCTCTCTTCATCTCATCCACCTTTCGGGCCTCAGCCCCATTCCACGAACCTGCAAAAGGAACTTGACTCAAATCTCTTCAGGTGCTGACTTACCAGGATCTCCAGTGTGGGCTGGTGAAACATGGAAAAACAATGAAGCGACCGGAAAGGACCCATGCGTGCGTCTAGTACTGGAGGGACAAATCCACGAATTATCGTTCCCTTTCTGTTGCGAATGCTCTTCAAGAGTCTGTCGATAAAGCTTATCTTGGCACGCAGTAGATCCAATCATCCAAGGGACATATTCTTAACGGAATAACCACGGTTTTCGGTTCTTCTTCCTTCATTACTCAACTGTTATGACGATAGGCACCCAACTCTGGATTCGGCGATCATACTAATGCTATATTGCAATTTTTGTGGAGGATGATACACCATGTTGTCAAGTAGCGCCTTGGCTTACACACCGTCACCGGCGGCCACACTCCTCCTTTGAGGACACATAAAGCCATCGAGTCCGTTTCGAAATAGGCCACTCCCGTCCTCTTCTCCATGTCTCAATCACATCCTGTAGACTCCCCGACGGCGGGCCCCTCCACCCGATCTTCTTTCACCTACCTCGAGCCCATCCATGGTGAAAATGAGAAGCCCCAGCCACGACCTACTCTCAGTTCGAACATCATCGAACGAATCACATCTCGGGGAGAAGAAGAGATTGAACGTTATGGCGGAGACGATATCCACGAGCCCCCTCCGAAGCCCCCCGTCATCCGCGGTCCCAGCACTTTTACACCGGCAGAAACGCTCGATGCCAACATGGTGACATGGGACGGTCCTACAGATCCGCAAAATCCTCAGAATTGGAGTATCGGATATAAATGGCTCGTCACCTTAGTGTGTATCGCCATGACCGTGAATGTGTACGTCGACTATTTTTGTCATTTCAGCGTCGATCCCTGATCTTCGATCTCATTAGGACATTTGCATCCTCTGCGCCTTCATCTGCCTCGCGGCGAATCATGTCCGAGTTCCATGTCACTGCAGAGATATCATATCTTATCACGACAACGTTTCTTTTAGGATATGTATTCGGCGTATGTCTTTCTTTCGAGTTCGATCTATCCTAAAACTAATTGATGTCTTGCTAGCCCTTATTTTGGGGACCAGGAAGTGAACTTGTTGGACGGAAACCTATATTCACTGTGGCGATGGTTCTGTACACTCTCTTTATTCTTGGCCAAGCCCTGGCGCAAAACATAGAAACCCTCCTCGTCACCCGTTTCCTCTCTGGTTTCTTTGCGGTAGCTCCTCTATCAAATTCTGGCGGTATGTCGATCGATTCCCTTTTGCCAATGTACCTTTGTTGATCTGTGTATGTTAGGTGTTATTGCGGATATCTGGCCAGCAGTTGGACGGGGCCCTGCGACGAGCCTGTTTACTGCTAGTGTCTTCCTCGGACCTGTTCTTGGACCTATAATCTCTGGATAGTGCGTCGTCTTTATTTCTATTTTCTTATCGCATACCCTGATGGCCTCTCCAGTATCATCGACAGCCATGCATCATGGAAATGGGTTTTCTGGGTCATGTTTATATTCGCGGCCGTGTGCACCCTGATTATGATCGTCTTCTTGCCGGAGACATATGCCCCAGTTATTTTGCAGCAAAAGGTGAAAAAACTGCGGAAGGAAGACCCTGTCGCAAGCAAAAACCTCTACGCGGAGCATGAGAAACAGGATTGGTCACTGAAAGGCGTCATTCGCCGCACCCTATTCCGACCTTTCAAGATGCTTGCTTTGGAACCCATCCTGCTGCTCATCACAATTTACGTCTCCATCGTCTATGGCCTGCTTTATGCTCGTGAGTATCGTCCTTCGCGTTGTTTCCACGTCTCTAATAGCTTTCGGACGTGTAGTATTCCAAGCCTTCCCGATCGTCTTCATCGAGCGACGTGGTTTCACTATCGCTCAGGACGGCCTCATGTTCGTTGGAGTTGGTATCGGCACCACGATCGGGTCTGCCATCAACCTTTGGGCAACTGCGCACTATCCTGAGCTCATCAAGAAATGGAAAGGCTTCCCGCCACCTGAGCAGAGGCTTTTCGGCGCAATGTTGGGCAGCCCTCTTCTTGTCGTTGGCATCTTCTGGATGGGTTGGACTGGGCAATATTCCAGTATCCCGTGGTATGTTCCTGGGATCAGCACTATTATCATCGGTACTGGGATCAGTTTGATCTTCATGTCGTTCTTGGTATGTTGCACGTTCCTCAATGTCGAGACACTGACTTATTTTTTGGGTTTGACAGAGCTACCTGGTGGACACCTATCTGTGAGTCTGACCTCTTCGGTTACGCGCGCAATTTTTTTTCTAAATAACTTTTGTCCTTAGGATGTACAGCGCCTCTGCGTTCGCCGCGAACACTGTCGTTCGATCTTCAGTTGCAGCGGCATTCCCATTATTCACCGTCCAGATGTTCACAAACGTAAATATATCTAATACACTTGGTTGGAGCTTTCACTGACGAATTTTCTGCAGCTTGGCGTTAACTGGGCTTGCACACTCCTTGGTCTCGTTGCCCTTCTTTTCGTCCCAGCTCCGTTCTTGTTTTACAAGTACGGCCCTCGGATACGAATGCATAGCAAGTTCGCGCCGTGTATTGTAAGTGATTTACCGCACATGATAGACTAGTTCAATTACTAATTCGTACTCCTTCAGGATCTTCAAATCGCGGAACAACTCAAGGAGGAGGAGGAGGACGAGAAGCGTGGAGCATCTTCTGCATAAGCAGATTCGTCATTTTTAATGGCTTCATTCTAAGTTATCCGGTTGAGTCAAGGACTATCCATTGGAATTTATTATTGCATTATCTCTTTCGTCGACTCTAGTTTTGCATCGCATTTAACGACATTTATGCATCCCATTAACCACATTTTACACCCCTTGATAGATTTTGTTTGCACTCCCTATGCATCATTCATGTATCGCTTAGACCACGTATTATACACCCATATACTCGATTCATTGTACTTTTTTTTGATAATAAAACAAGCACTAATTTATGCGAATGGTCGCGGAGTCGTCCGGTGTGGGATTACCGACGCACTTAAATAAACACTTATGTAAATTATATATTTGCTTACTTACATATGCAGTATTGCGTAATAAATAATAATTTCAACTTCTGTTTTTGACTTTCTTGCACACTACGATAACCTCTTCGAAAGTCCTGGGTCCTGAAATCTCAAGTAAATCTCAAGTTCAAGTCTCCCATCTAAAAGCCATCCGTAATAATAGGCGAAATTCCCAGCCATTGGAAGTGCCCAATGTTTTTCGATCTCAATATCCCAATAAAAAAGAACTCGCCAAGGCAAAATGTCTCAAAGAAGGGAAAGCAAACCCAGCAGGAGCCGACGGTGACTTGGACCGCCTCCGAAATTTCTTCTATTGAAGGACGAATCGACCTCTTGGTCCACTGTTAGTTGAACCGTTACCTCCTTGTGGTACACTGAACAATTTCAAGTAGGATATTCTGTCCTCGGATTGTCGCAGACGGTATACAAGAAGGTCGACTCGAAGACACATATTAATGTGCTTGATAGCTTGATCGCTCGGCTACGGACGCGACCAGGAATTGTCTACCTCAAAAGACTGAACATCATCTTGGATCAGGACAGCGAAAAGGGCTTTGGATTGGTGGGTTTTACTATCTTTTCTCCAAAGAACATCTGTTTACGGTTTTCATCAGATAAACGCGAGCGTTTCCCTGTTCAACACTTACGATTTGATCGCTCTTGTCCCAACTACACACAACACATTGTCTCTGGCGTGTCTTACCCACAGCCTGCCTTCCCAGCTCACTGCGCATGTTATCTCGCTTCCATTGACATTGCCGCGACTGCCATATCACCTCAAGCACACCCTCATCCGAACTGCCATTAAAAATGGAGCCGTTTTCGAGATTAATTACGTTGGTGCCCTTGGGGGTGAAAACGACCCTGTCCTTGTGGAGGCAAATGCGGCGGAGAATGGACCTGGAGCAAAACGGAACTGGTGGGCCTCTACCCGAGAACTTACACGCGTGACGAAAGGAAAGGGTCTGATAATCAGTGGTGGTGTGGTTGCCGATGCAGACCTTCGAGCACCGCGAGATGTTACCAATTTGTAATTATCGCCTTTACATTGTATCTCTAGAGCCAACTGACAACGCCCTATTAGAATTGCCATTCTTGGACTCGCCCAGGATGCTGCTCACGAGGCGTCAACAAAAACCCCAAAATCGCTCGTTATACGTGCTCGTAAGACATTGTACATTTTGCACTTGTTGTGTTTGCTGACCTTCCATGTATTCTTTCAGAAACCCGAAAAACGTATCGGGCGGTCATATCAGAACCTAAAGTTGTATTTCCAGGCGACCCAAATCCATCTGAAAGGATCAGCCTATCGGAACCTTCACAAACACCACGAGAATGGTCGTCTGGATTTACTCAACACGACAGTGTGCCTCAAAAACGCGTACGAGAAGACAGTCTGACTGGAACTGTCGCCGCCGGTTCCTTTGGCGGGTTATCGAAAAAGAAGAAACGAAAACACGAGGAAGGTAGGATTGTCACCTGACCACATCCTGTCCAATGTAGACGCTGTCGAGGAAATCCAATTGCCTTTCAGTATGTCCTCGCTTGATAATTATACGTGAGCGCGACTTTCCTGGTAGTATGGTTTGAGCGTCCAGTCGGAAATGGACCGACCACGCCGGATGGATTGGACAAGGAAGTGGTGACTTGACAGCCACGGAACTCTGACCCCGCTTTCTCCACCACCCCCAGCAGCAAACCCCATCCTCTTTTCATACTGAGCAGCTTGAATTATTTGGCGAGATTCGTCCTGGTACCCTTCAGAACAATGCCTAGATCAAGAAGGTTCCTGCGTACTACTTACCATACGCGGACATAAGCCATGCAGTGGTTGGCACGCACAGGGTTGGATATTGCGGGGAATGAACGCGACCGCGCGAATGGACTGACTCCAGCCTCGCTAGAAACCTTATCCCTGCTGGTGAAATACCACCTCACGTTCCCATTTGAAAATATCGAGATGCATTGGTGAGTCCTTCAGAGATGAAATCGATTGTTACCTGATGATGATATTATTGCCGACAGTACACCACGGACGTTACACCAGAGGGGGGCTTCAAATGCCTAGGATTGGAAAAGAAAGGAGGGTCCTACTGTTTTGGCCTTAACGGTCTCACACTGTGTATGCTGCGCGTACTGGGTTACAGGTATGTGCTGTTATAATTAGCCACACATGGGCTACATGCACGACAACTTCCTACCAACATAACTCTTTTAGGGCATTTTCAGGCGCAGCAAGGGTCAATAACGGAGACGTCGGCGGACCTCTGGCATACGCGTCGCTGAACCACCAGATCATTCTCATGCAGCCGGAACTCGACAGTAATCAATCATATCTGGTGGATGTAGGGTTCGGAGGGTCTGGTCTCGTGCAACCAATCCTAGCCAATCATGCTCTCCATTGTCCAACGCAGATGAAAACCTGATCATAGGCCAACTCACACGAACATCAAATCAAAGTACGAGCATCGGTTAGTGATAAAGAACTAATATCCGAGATGTGAATGAAGGCTAACTCTGTTATGTGTATTGCTTGTCTCTGACTCTCTGAAATCTCCAAGGACTCCGGTGTGCCTAGCGAGATTAAGTGGAACCTCGAGGTCCTACATGAAAAAAGTGAATCTCGAATGCATCAATGTGGCGGATCCTGTACTCTTTTTCCGAAGAGAAATTTTATACAAGAGACTTTCAAGATGCCTCATCCGTATTCTCCATGATGCCAGTACCGCGGGGGATATTCTGGAACAACGTACTATGTGTCAAGAACTTCGTCCTCGAGGATGATCACATAGGACGGTATGTTGCCAGCGGCATGTCTAAAAACGCCCCAAACGCGGGGATTGTTTATCGAGTGGTCATGATCGGCAATGAAGTCAAGAGAAAAATTGGGGGTAAAACGGAAACAATTGGGACTTCGGACACCGAACTCGCAAGAATGCAAGCCCTCCACGACATTTTCGGCATTGATCTTCATGATGACGACGCTCGCCATATCATAGGACGAGAGCCTGCCTTTCCTGAATTCAACCGCATCGGATCTATTGTCTATATCATGTCAGTCGTTGATTTTATCTATTCATTTTAGTATCTCATGACTGTGGTTCGACCCCCCCGGCGCCTTACTCGTCTTAGTCAGTGATAACGGTCAAATTTGATATGAGCGCGTGTTCAAAACGCTCAGGTTCTAGACCATCATTCGGGGGTATGGTCAGGTATCTCCAGATATTCTATCTGTTAAGGAAATCGCCTTTCACCTTTTTCCCTCTTACCAGTTACTGATCTGCGCAATGAAAATAAAACTGTCATGGGACTCAAACCCGCAGAAGACTGTCCTTAACTGCGTTCTGAGGTCATTCCTCCATCGTCTTCTACGCCTTGGTCGACTTTTCTTGGTTCCTTGCTATGCCTGCCATGTAGCTCTGGAGCAACCATTGATCGCTGCGATAAAAGATAGGATAAGTCTTCTCTACGCCGGATCCTCAACTGAAACAGGTCTGTGACTTAACGCTTACTTGATTAGGCTTAAGGCCTTGCAGAGACCATAGATCGACCCTCGTAGTTTCCGCTGGGTCTATTTCTAACACCTGGCAAACTCCGCAGATGTTTTAAGTAACAAGCAAGGGTCAAAGAGATCCTGCAAATTCGTCGCATACAAGGCACGTTCTTTTAAATGGTTGTAGGCCCGCGGCACTGACATCTCAAGTCTATAGGCCATTTTTAAAGTCGTAAAACCCTGTTGTTCGCTTTCAAGGACTACTCAAATGGAACCGTGACCTCCTGCACCACACATGTTGCGATCTAAATAAAATAGCTCGTGGGGCCTAAGCCCTATGATATAATGAGCTCTAAGCGCTCCAGGACAGAATCCATCCTTCGTCCAGGCTATGATGTTCTTCAACCTCCTCGCGCGACTCTTTCGCACGGCAGAGAAACCGTCGCATCACGTTCAAAGTTCTAAAATACAATATTCTTCTGTCGACAGTCTCGGCTTCGATGACGTCAAAGGCGAATTCAACTCCTTTCGTCGGGATGCTCTTCCTCAAGCAACATCTCTATCCATCGCCTCGCCTACAGACCCATACGCTATATACAATGGAGGCTATGACGACGCTAAGGATCGTGGTATATGTCTACGCATTGCTAATGGCGGCGCTGGACAAACTGGCCTTATCCGGGCATGGGCCGACGCGTTCATACAATACATGGTTCATAGAGGCGTTGAGCCTTTCGAGGTATATAACATGGTTTAAAGCGTTAAATCCAAGACTCAGGTGAGGTTTTACAGGTCGCATGGTATTTAGGAGATACAACAGAGAGCCTTGCTTTGTTGGCCTCCGGTGCAGTGGACGTGGCATTGACCTACAATGCGGCGGCTGAAACGCAACTCCTTAACTCTGGGGACGCGATTGAACGAATCTATGCCTTTCGAGTGAGTCCTTTCTTGTTCACATCTGTAATCAAAATGCTTATCAACAGTAGGACCACTTTCTCCTCGTGGGACCAATATCTAATCCGGCTCAATTGGATGATAGTGATGACATCCTAACCATGTTCAGTAAAATCGTGGCTTGTGGAAATGCTGATGTTGCCGTAGGTAGAGTCCCTATCGCATTCGGAGTGTTTTTCTGATTTTATTCTCTCCCTGAAACCTTTGGCAGAAGCCGCCAGATCCTGACATTCACCCTGCTACCCGATTTCTCTCTCGCTTCGACAAGAGTGCAACAAATATCAAGGAAAGCCAGATATTCACCACAATAGGCCAGGTAATCAAGGTCCATTTACTTAAATATCTAATAAATCCTGACGGCCATTTTGTCTTGCCGCTTTTCATTTTCAAGGTTCCTTGGGCGCTAGATTATTCGAAGTGGTACCATCAGTATCCGCAATTTCCGCGGGAAGCACTGCAGGCAGCTGCCCTGCTTTCCGAATATACCCTCACAGATCAAGGGTCGTGGCTATGTGCTCCGAAGGCTCTTACCCGCAGTCTGAAGGCTTTCAAAGTCGGCAGCAACGACCCAAGTGACCCTTTGCTTAATCCTGCCCACCTCCTCTGCAGCAACAAGGTGCCTCCCGCTCACGAAAATATTTGCAGGGCATTCATGACCTGGGTCAAAGCTCCGGATGGTGGGCAGAGGGTCACGGAGACCTTCTCTCAGAATGGGCATATCTTATACTCAAAAGCGCCTTGACCCCAGTCGGAAACGTACATGTCTTTGACATCCTTGTATTTGTAGATTGTAACAATGCTGGCTTATGATTACCGTACGGTTCACAATGGGTATACATCTATCAATGAGCTCTACAACGTACGTACTACTATGTACTCGGGGAAACTTTGATAAGACAGCACTGTCAGCTGCTGCATTTCTATCGTGCGGTACATCTCGCAAACAGCATTTGCACTGGCAGCCATAGCCTTACTAGTACCAAACAGCGGCCAGATATCTACTAGTATCTTGGCTTGTGATGGCGATTATTAGGCCAGAGGCCAGTGTATATCTATATAGGACCTTAAAGAGATGGGATCCGCATGGACTCGGCATGCACAAATGATGGAAACTTAAATTCTAGTACAACGATACTTCATCCGAAGCTGGGTTGCATGATGCTTGAGCGAGAAGGGCGGAGATGAGTCCACCGTATGCGGCACAGCATATCCTAAGCGAGTGAAAATACCCCATGGCTTGTCCGGTTGGTACTATCTTATTGGAATCACGATCTAGAACTACTCGAGCGTATATATGGGTTCCGCGATTTATTCTCCCTCCAATACCTTGCCGCTCTTTGTGTGCCACGATGATGACTTCAATGACGATTTTGGAAACCTTTTTGCTTTATGTTCTCTTCATGGATGGTACGTTTGGTGTTCGTCGACGAATCATTGGTTACATGTCCACTAATCATTCGATATGTATTGCTCAGTTGGCGTTGAGGCGAACCCCGTAACATTATACCGCGTCGGAAATCTTGGAGATGCCAATCCTACAGAGGGCATTGCCACGATCTTGAATTTAACTGCTATCGGTGTAGGCGCCAATGGAGGGACAACATACTCGGAGAACGTAGTTATTTCGGGCATTGCGAGTCTCAATGTCTTGCCATCGTCAAGCCCCACCATTGTCAGCTTCACGCAGACCGGCGCAGGTATGTCAAGTTTATATCGCGCTCCACTATTTTGGTGGTCGCTGAACAAACGCTACAGATCTCTTCGTCGAAAACTCGGCCTGGGTATATCAGAGCATCCCTGATGCGTCGGGGAAATTCAATGGCTTCGAGCAGAATTGTACGCTCAACGCCAACGAGACGACCAGTGACTGCGTGGCAATTATCCGCGACGCGATTGGTAGCACCACGACTTCGACATTCACAACGTCGTTTAAAGGAACCGTTGTGCCATATTACACGTACACTGGGGGGATACCGAGGCAGACGAGTTCGGCTTTAGTCCATTGGGAGTCGAGCTTGTGGTGGGGAAGTTATATCATGATCGCCTTTGCGTTGTCGTGGGTTCAAGTTTGCTGATTAAAGGTTACGCAACTTGTAACTGCAATCCATCAGTTTCATTACGCCCATCGTATAGTCATGAGAAAACGACATGATACTTTTAAACATACTGCTGGCGACGTTCTGATACAGTAAGGAACGGGTCATTCCTATCCAACCATCTCATCACGGGTGCCTCCGCTCCTGCCGGGAACACTGGGGGTGGAAGCTTAGCGAACTCGATAGCTCTGCGAGCAGCAACGAGAATTATGATCGCAGCTATGATCACTGTAAGTGGGCAAATGCGTTGAGCAAGACAGCAAGTCTAAGAATGGGTTGAAATGGCCTCACTCGTGAGGACGGCCAACCAGGAGGAGACGGCCATTGCTGTGATGGCATTGCAGCATCCTCGACCAATGACCAGAAAATGCTCGTTTGGTCCAGAGTAGCACCGTTTCGGAAGTTCAATCGTGAGTGCAAGTCCAGAGACTAGCAAGGAAACATCAGAAGAAGGGAAGAAGGATCTACTGCAACTTGGACTCACCTGCGAAGAGCAGAATAACACCAGAGGCATAAGCAGCGTCGATCATCGTAGGATCACTGCTTTCGTCTTTGGCACGTTGGATGCTGTGAAGCAAGAAATTAGGCTATGTTGGAATTTGCACAACCGCTTCGTACAGGTAGCACAGGGATGCGAAGTGCCCCAGAGCGATTAAGATGCCAAAGCAGACTATGCCAAAGAGAAGTTCTAGAATCCTCATAAGATATCATTAGATGGTTAGAGGATGGCATGATCTCACCCTCTTTCTTTGGATGGAGGTACGAAAGTGTCAGAATACCCAACAAGAGGTTCAGAGTCGCCAGAAAAATGGCAAATCCTACAAAAATCCCAAAGCATCAAGCCACCGTCGATCAACCACAGCACCGGCGCAACGACAACGCACCGATATATGGCCACTGCTTGCAGAGTATATCAATCGTTTTCTTCATTTGGGAACGTTGCTGGCCGGGCCCGCCGGTCGCGTTCACTGTCGGTGTGTCCATACTACGGAGTACTCGTAGGAGGGGTCGTTATGAAAACCAAAGGAGCTAGAGTGGGTTCGTCGGTCTCTGTCAACAGAGGGCACTGAGGTCGAAGGCGCTGCCGGACGAGTGTAGTGGAGAAAAGGAACCAGCCTTGTCGTTGTCGGAGACAGCGTTCACAGCTAAATCCCTTTTGGATTGCGACCATCATTTACGGCAAACACCTCCTGGAACGGATTCCGAATTATGCAAAGTACGTATTATTTAAAGGAGCCGAGGCTTATTTCCCCGCTTCTCCAGACCTTAAGACTTGCTTATACGAGGCGCTATTTTCCATGGAGTCAGCAAAAATTGTAGAGTAAGAATCAGGCTGTATTGCTCGAATATTTACATTGAGGAGAGCAAGGAAGCCCTAGTAGGCGACAGAACATGCCGCAGGCTCCGATTGAATGCTGAAACTTGCCAGTGCACAGCCCCCTGGTTGATGTCCGTCGAAGATCCGGACAAATCGAGGAAATCAGAAGACTCGTGAGCTGGTCGCGAAAGCAGATGGATGAGGGAGAATGCTATAAACCCGGTCATGATCGATAAGAATGCGAGTTAGCGCGATAAATATGTAGATAGTTATGTTACAAGTGATAAATATAGTGCAACTACCTTGTAGAATGCATTGTCCTTGCGCAATATACTAGTTCAACATTCAGGAATTAGGATAGCCTAACCTGACCTTCTGGTTCTAGGGAGTCATCTTCGATACCATCAGCCACTGTTGCTTCGGTCCAAGGTAGTCGGCCCTGATCATCTTCCACGTCTATAGGTGATGGAAGCTCAGCCAGGATGGGATCCTTTCGCGGGTTGCGCGCAAGTGAATAGATTAGATACGCCGTGAATATCACTGCGAAATGAATGCGATCAACGGGGAATTTAATACATTGCTCAATGCCATGACTCACGGATGAAAATGGAAACCCAAAGGAAGATATTCACGCTCACCATCATCTCGCATCCAGCTTGACACGTATAACTGGAAGAGATTTGCAGTTTCAGCACTGAAAGATATGAGTATCTGAATCGTGCCAAGCGAAAGATTAGAGGCATACCGAATATTGTCAAGGCCAGTATCAACAGAACGGCTAGATGGGAGCGACTACGTGTGAGAAAGTGAGAGGAATGCCGGTGATTGCTGTACCAATGTCTGTTGAGGGTAGAATGAGACTAAAACGTGATTGAATGCAGGAAAGACGAAAGACTGACAGTGGGGATATAGCCAGTAGCAATAAGACTCCGGTAAACAATTGTAAGGTCGGGGAGTCATCTATGAGATGAATAAACGTTAGCCAGTCCCAAGGCTTGGACAAGGAGAAGAGCACTCACCCGCCCAGAATCTGAACGACACTTGCTGCAGTTCCACAAAGCTAAACAGGCAGACGAGAACTCCAATCGACTCCAACAGACCTAGCAATCCCAGTACGAGTGGTGTTTTCAGAGCGCTTCAGAAATTGAAGGATGTAAAGTGTACAGACCGTAGTATGTTCTAGGGTCCCATATCACATTCTTTTTCCAGTAATTCCAAATGTCGCGCGGGTGCAAGGAAGCCTCTGGGTCGGACTCTACGATTCGAAGTGATTCCACTCGCATGTTCTCGCCTTGGGAACTGTCGGAGGAGAAAGGGGAAGGGAAACTAAACTCCAATGGCTCCGAGTCAGCACCATCGCGTCTCTACTAGTACGGCACCGCCGCTTTATGATGCCAACTTATATTTATCTCTCTGGCTTCGCATTGATCTGGGAATATGCGACCTTGGATTATCTTGTTAATATCATACGCAATTAGTTGAAGAAGGGGAGCATACACCTGTAATCCTTCAGACAAAGATCTATAGTTGATCTATTCAGTTTATTATGTTTTCAATTGAGGACCATTCCGCCAAGTATTTATTTATTTGTCCAATTAAATAAGTAAGTACATGTATTATGTAAGGACATCTGGCATCATTGGATAACTAACCCTGAATTACAAAATGCGAATTATTATTCTTGTGGTTGGTAAATTGTTGGCGAAACGACTAATAGGAGAGACGAATAGAATCAGATTCAAGGCGTATACGACACAAATAAAAATATGACTGCGCACGAAACTCAGGACGCTCGTATAATCGTGATGGAGGTAGTTCTTTCGTACGATCTCGTAGAAATGCGCTCCTTGAGGCTTGAAATTGAAATTTGAAAGCTTGAACCCCTCTCCAACCCCTCTCACGTTCATGGCTTGCGGGAACATCGGACATCGACGTGTCTTTTTTCCGTACCCCATTATACAACTTGAATGATCCGGGAGTCCAACCAAACGCGCAGGCCAGCGCCTAAAATATTTGTGCCCCACTTACCCCTGTTGCAAGTAATGACGTCATGCGTTATTTTTCACAGATTCGTATGTTCAATTGGAGTTCAAATAGGTAACTTATATACAATTGCAGGAAGAAAATTCTATGGATACCAACACAATTGACAGAGACAGTACTTATTATAATTTCATACACAACACTCAGTTCTCAGTTCTTCACGGCAGCTTCCTTCTCCTCCTGCGTTGGGAACTGAGCAAACATGTCCTTGAGCTTGTCCACAGGCGCAGCCAGCAATCCGGCAAGGGTCTCGAAGGGGGGCTTGTCAGGCGCGCCTGGGTGCGTACTGTAGTTTATTATTGTCAAACCAAGTCACGTACGCTCGAAAAATGCACTGACCGAGTAGGCGCGAATTTCTTGGTCCGTTTGAAGCTGGTAACAGCATGGGCCGAGTCTTCCGCGCTAAGGGCCTTCATGAGGAGAGGCAAGTCAGTTTTCTCCTCGCTATCGTTATGCGGCCTCAAGCGCTCCATGACGGACTTGAGAAGAGAGGCATGCTCCTGCGATCCGGGAGCAATCGATTCGAGCTGATACAGCAGTTCCTTGACTTTCTGAAAAAATTCAGGGGCAATGAGAAAGAGAGCGGAAAGGCGACACAAGATGAAACAAACCTGGTGGTCCTCGCGATCTTTATCAGCAAGCTGTTTTCCCTGCGCACCGAGGTGCTGCTCCATGAGGGGATATACAACGAGCTCTTCGCCGACAGCGTGTCGTGCGACTTCCCATGTGAACTGCCGCGCCCAGCGTTCTTGTGCTTCATTGTTGCCTGCGTTCTTCAAATATTGGTCGTAGTAGGTGTACATCTGCATATCACTTTGCTAAATAACATTTCTCCCGGCAATTAGGCATGACACATACTTCCTGATGATCATCGGCGACGGCTTCGAGAAGAGTCATTGAGTGTGTCGCCATTGCGCGAGCTGCAAGTAAGAAGGTGGGTGGTCTGTGTGATGGTAGACGAGAGGCTTTGAATAAGAGGCGAGGTGGCCGGGCGAGACGTGTCAAGGAAGAATACATGACAGACGTCGTGTAAGACATGACTTCATCTTATGTAAACCCAACAGTGCTGGCCTGTGACGGATCTGTACGGGCGCCAAAATGCGTGATGTCATATTCTGGAACCAAATTAGCGGGGTCCATATTTTCATTTCTGAGCAGGTGTAGAGGCAACGAATATTAATGTTGGCATCGTTTTGTAGCTTGAGGATTAATGTTTGTCGGTGCTGGTGAAGTCTGAGATTTGAGCAAGATTTGAGATTTGAAAGTTATTGAACGAGAACCCGCGTGGGAATCCACGCCCTTGGCGGCCTTGGCCGTTCGGCGTTCGCGTTATTTTGTTGTCACGCTCCTCGGTGTCATCAAACTACGATGCTCGGATTACTTCGATACGCTCCTCGAACACCTTCTCAAGCACCTTTATTTCGGACCTATGGACGACCTCTGGGCTTTTATGCTAGCGAGAGATGCCGCGGATCAGAGACATCGACATTGAGATCTAGTAGGACCAGATGGGAGTTGAGGGATTTGTCAGTGCGTGATTTTATAGGCAATTAAACCTTCGCCTTCATCGAAATGTGATGTTCACTTATGATATTGACAGACGTCCCTCATTCGAATAGAAGATTCACGCTGCATCCTGACTTTGAGACCTGAGAACATGGCCGTTGTTGAGCAAAAGGTCTTCGATATATCCGGCTTGATACACCCGTACTTTGCCATCAGAACGGAGGGAGAAAAGCTGCCGGCAAAGCAGCAATTGTCCTATCTTATTCAGCGGTCGAACGGGAAACGAAAAGTGTTTCCTTTCCCGCCGAAAAGCCAAGGAGTTTTCTACTACCACCAACCGCCGGACGAACCAGAAGATCGTGCTGAAATTCGTTTCCGTCTGTGCGCCGATGTTGCTCGGTTCGCGAAAGGAACTGACATGGAACTTCCGAATGGGACACCCTGGAGCATGCCGTTGTTGAACCTTCACAGGAGCGCCGCGGCGGCGACGCAAGGTCTACTCCAACTGTCGATCAAAGAACAGCTCCTCGACCCCTCTGCTCAATTTTTTAACGTTCGACCTCTCATGACCCTTAGACCCGAGAAATTGTCGACTGTGCACCAAGAAATCTTTGATTTGTCCGGCCATACCAGACCGAATTTTCGAGTACCCAAGGGCGATTACAACTCCATACGCGGGAACAAGTCGGAATGCTATCACCATTTAGACTTATCTTATAATCACGCACAGGTCTATAAGTACGCAAAGGAAGCAAACGTGGTGGATGCGGTGTTCCCGCCTGACACCAAGGGGGTTTTTTATTATCACTTAGAGGATGGTCAGCCCGCGATATCGGGGGAAGTGCGGTTCCGCAAGTGTAGCGATTCCGTGTCATTCAATGATGGGAAAGACCTGGTCGCCGACGTCGGGAAGCCATGGTGTATGCAGCTCTGGGACATCGCTACAAGTGACCGATACATGGGACTCCGGCATCTCCTACTTCAAGAAGGCCTCGTTGACGAAGCGCTTATATCTGACATCCAACAAGTTATTAAACCCACCTGCAAGAACTTTGCTCGGCGCCTGTACACCATTGACCAGCCTTTCGCCGTTGATTTCCAGCAAGGCATCTATTCCATTCAGCTGGCAACACGCCACGGCTCTGAACTCTCGAAATTCCAAAGCCTCTTTGTTCACCCTGGCACACAGAGGGCCGGACCCGACCGGCCCATTGTTAGGCCATATACCGGTCAGCATCTGCCATTTCTCGGGGAATTACTATAGTAGCGCTCACCAATGCATAGGTCGCGCCATGGTTCGCTTCGAATTGTCAACACTTCCGGAACACGCCGAGCTCGGACCGACGCTAGTCCTTCGGTTCCTTGAATTGCTTACGCAGATTCAATGTACCATACCGGACTATGACAACGCCGTCGTTGCACCACAGGTTGGAAGTTTGTACACAGTTCGGCGGCGCAGAAAGGGGTATGTCACTTGGTTTTACCCTTTAAACCAGAGATGCTATGGGCCCGTGATTCGTTCATTCATCGAGCTTTCTAAAACTTCATGAGGTGAGTTCTCTCACTCTTCCCTTGTCAGTCTGATGTACCGCATGCTCATGGCTTTCTCTTCGTTAGTTTGTACTTCGGTTGGCGGCGCTTCTGCAGATGGATGCAGGCTGATGGCACGATATTATTTTGTACAGGTTATCAATGTATCTAATTGTATGTGACTTTAATCTGGATTTTACGATACCTACAAGTGATGGGCGCTAATCTTTTCATGGGCACGAGGCTAGATCTCTCGATATATGTTGCTTGGATCGAGTAGCCAGAATGTTTACCTCCGCCAGCCGCATTCTGAGTTGAGCAGTTTACATTATGGCCATGTGTCTACCTCGGCTTTCGGCAGGCGCGAAGAAAACGCGACGGTCACCTGGCAGCTGGGCCATGAGCATATCACAATTTACCGGAGTACTAAAGCGGGCCAACACTTGAACAGTGCCACCTCGGACATGGACGGCTATAAATAAGATGGAATCAGAGATGATCCCACCCAATTTTCAACCACGCATAACGAGTCCGCAATGCACACTGCTCTCTTGAACCAGGATATCTTTCTTGAAATTCTCGGCCACTTGTGGACGCAATACGACCTTCAATTTCCCGAAGAAGGAGGAATCACGGACGAAAGGAGATTCGCGCAGTACGACAGAAAAATTACTCGATCTACGCTGTTGAACCTTGCCCTGACGTGCCATGCCTTTACCGAGGGGGCACTGGACGAACTGTGGAGAAAAATAGACAAGATGTTGTATTTGCTACGACTCTTGTCCGGCCTCAGATTAGTTCGCAAGCACAATCAACTTCGATACGTTCGTCATTTCAATCCTCATTTCACCTTGGATAAACCGCTGAAATATTAGTTCTTTAGATTCTCGACCGTCCTATTCTGGATTCTGAGTTGGCCTTGCTCGATAAATACGCAAGGCGTGTCCGCACGCTGATCTACTACCCGGAGGGTAATATAGATCCCTGGGTCTATTTTCGCGTCGCACAGGGGATGAAGAAGCCATTCTTTCCCCTCCTTCGCGACCTTTGCATCACAGGCTACGGTCCAGAGGTCGCGCTTCTCGTTTCGCCTTCACTTCTTCGTGTTCACGCGATGCCATATCTGGAGCGCTGTGGTCACGAAAACCCTCCAGTTATGTGGTCATTCTTCGACTCCATCCTGGAACAAGCCCCCGACATGCAGTATCTCCACTTTGGATTCAGTATTCCCGAACGATCTTTGGATTGTATTTCTAAATTAGAGAACCTCCGCCATGTAGGGATATCTCAAGATTCGGTGGGAAGGCTCAAGACTCCAACTCGACTGGACTCGACATTCCTTGAGACACTGGCTCACATGCGATGTCTCTCTTCGATGTATTTTTGTGGCCTCGTAGACTTCTCGTTGGAGAATTCTTTTGTCGACTTCTGTTCGCTGACAAAGCTCACTATCACTTCCACTGTGCAACAAGTTGTTCCTCTTCTACAGTCAGGCAAATGGTTCGGCCTGGAATCATTCACTCTTGCTTTTGCTGAGGGCTATAAATCACTTCAAGAACTCACTGCGGACTTCGAAGAAGCCAGTTGGCATGCGTTCTTCCTCGCTTTGCGTCAGAATACAGGCCAACAGTTTAAGGAGCTCAATTTGGGATACGATGCGACGTGTTGCAGAGATGGCAGCGGCAGATATGGCATTGGGAGATACCCCGATACATTTCGTCTTGTATCTGACATACGTGCCCCCATTTATGCCGATCTCCTCAAGCTCAACCTCACTAAAGTCAATATCGCCTACGCCGCCTTCTGGTCACTTTCCCCTGCTCACATGCGAGGTTTCATCAAGGCATGGCCAGACATTGAAGAACTACATATCTTCACTCCTCGTGTCGGAACACTCGATTTCCATGCCCTCATACAAGTCGCAGAAAATCTCCCCCATCTAGAATCGCTGCTCTTTTCATTCCGGACGGAGAATGTGCCAGAACTCAACGCCGTGCCCTCCCTTTCGCACCGTCTTGTTTCTCTTAATGTCTGGGCATCTCCTTTGGTCAAACCAATGCATCTGAGTGTTGCTCGGGGCCTCTTCAAGCTCTTTCCCACTATCTGCGATTTTGAGTATGATCCGGACGGTCCATACGCCCCGACCTGGAGACGTGCTGGGGCGATTATTCCTTTTCTACAAGACTCCGCTCGTCGTAATCAAAAAACGTTGATCTCGACCTAACAGCGCCCATATTTCTTTATGCTACGCAGAATCTCAGGGAGAGACGGAGGCCAGCCAATGTCAAACTGTAACTGAATCTGTGTCTGGCCGCATTTTTTTTGTATACTTATCGAGGCTCAATTTCCCCCATGAGAAAATGACCGTGACTGCGCGTGCAATACACGCACGCCTAGGTTTATTCGTTGACTATTTCTTGAATTCTCGGTACAGAGGCACATTCTCTGAAAAGCCAAGTATCATACCCAAGCAATAATGTCTGTCTGCGTTCCGGTTGAGATTCAAATTGAGGATTGCATAAACATGTTACGTATAATAGAGGAGACCAAGCCCAAGAAAATAAGTATAAAAGATACGTAGTGTTCCTGAAACTAAAGTTGCGTCACCAGGGATTAAAGCATCCAGTTAAAGAACTTGAAAGCGCAATGCCAGACCAAGAAACGGGGAAGCCACAGCAACGTTAAGACGGTCGCTGTCGACATTCCCAAGGAACAAAAGAAACAAGTTTAAGCCATGAATTAATCATAACCGGTCATTACTAGCAACAACCACGGGAAGGGGCGGGGGCGGCTTGCGGTAACTAGACGGGCGTTTCTTCCGTTCCACAGTGCCACGCGAACCGAAAGGTAATTCCAGCGTTGCATTGGCAGAGACAGCAGGCGCGGTCGTAGAATTATTCCAACCTTCGTACCCTTTCCTGGTACTCCAAAGCTTAATTTCCGTGCCGAACCACTCTGATAAGACGTCCGCGTCGTCGAATTCGTTGGAAGCGATCCGGGAAACGTGAAGCCCAAACTCTTCTGTGCACCCCGCTCCATGCTCGTCTGGACTCTCGATTATGAGGGACAGTCTTTGGTTCACGCGCTTGAAGTCTGAGTGGGGAAATGTTGGTGATGCGGGAACAGAGATCGACTTTTTGTGCCGGAGGGTGGGCGAGGTCGACGCTGAGGCTACTGAGGCGGTGGGTACTTGTCGCTTTGCACGGTGGATCGACGCTGCGTCGACGATCGAGTCGCGCGTATTTGAAATCCGGGGTGCCTTAGACTTTCTTGCTCGTGGAACGGGCGCAGGCAGAGGGGGACATTCCTTGTCACGATTGACTCTTGTTGACTTAATGCGCGAGGGAGGTGGAGAATTTTCGGAGGCTTCGTCGGTGTCGCTGTCCTTAGGAAAGACGAGGTCGAATGGGACGTCAGATCCAAGTTTCTTCCGAAGCCTATCCATCTTCTTCTTTCGGAGGCTGTTCTGAGTGGGGATGATGAAAGTCGCACTGTCAAGCACGAGGGAATTGCGCGGAGAGTCTAAAAGAATTTCGTTGGTGGTGAGAGTGAATTGCTCGGTGCTTGAGAAATTCTCGACTGAACTGGATGGCGAATTCGAAGACTGTGGAGTTTGGGCGGCATGTGTGAATGAGGTACGGTTGGGAGGGGTGAGGCTTGGATCGTCTCGAGGGTCAGTGACTCCATCGCGAGTCGCAGCATGGGAGTTTTGCCGTTTGATGGCCAGCGCTCGTTCGACCCGATGGAAGTAATGGTCGGGGTTGAGCATCGCGAGCTCGGCGAGTCTGTTTTGACACGTCTAGGGCTGATGCTAGAGGACACGGAGGAGGAGCGCTGGACGGGTGAGGATAGAGATCCCGAAGAGGAACTTGAAGTCGTGGAGTCGATCGAAGCGCGGCGGGTCTTGGTAAGTCGACGCCGCGACGTGTCATATGGAAGAGAGATACGAATAGGACCTTGAACGCAGGGTTAGCTGTGATACCAGTCGAATAAACTAGATTCACACACCTGGCGGTTTGATAGACATATCGATAAGATGGGGCGTGGTGCCCAGAAGTTGTTCAATCTTCTTGGTTTTGCGCACAAGCTGGGTACGTTGCAGAGGCGTCAGCTCATTAGTCGTGGGTGGTGGCGCTGGAAACACCACTTTCATCGTAGGCGTGGTCATGATGGGAAGAGCTCGATATTAAAGGATACTAGGATAATAGAATACTGGGCTGAGAATCGAGAGACGCAGGCTGGGCGACCTATCGTTGACACTGGGGAACCCAGATAGCCAGCACGAGTAGAGGGAAGCAGTAGCATTTTCACCGCTATTATATCGGTATACATAGCAAGCTAGAACAAAAAGCAGCGAAAGAACGTGTGGTCAGGTGGTGACAGAATCCCCGGTTGGGTAAGTTACGCCTCACCTTATTGTTTATCGATGAGGCTAAAATTGACTGTCAATTGTTGAATGAGGAGTAGGCGGAATCGTCTATCGACGGAGCTTCGCGCATCATTCTGCAAAGACAATAAAAGAGAGGGACCAAAATGGAAGGGTCGGTAACCGAGGGAAACGATGTCGGGAGTCGGCGCGTATTTTCTCGGACTTTACGGAATTCAGCCCCTGGGCTCTGCACCTTGTAAAGTTGGATGTTTCGAGTTTCAGCAAAGGTGGCGTCCACAATTCCCGATCATGATTGTTGGAATGGATGAGCACAAGCCCCATACCACAAAGTAATTTTGTACCAGTGGGACCTGCCATTGATTGTGTAGATTAGATTAGATTGGATTAGTAGGATATGGCTATGCGTTTCTATAAGTGTATACGCCAGCGCGACTTGAGCAGACCAGTGCTCTACCGCACTTTGACCGCACCATCGACGCGTCCCCGATCACTCTCGCCTTAGGCTGATAGGCTGATTGTTCATCGCTGAGGCCTGAGGAGTCACTCGGCGTCCCGACAGCCATTTACCCTTATACCTCGTATACTCAACTTTACACTCTCAACTTTTCACCATGGCACAGATCAAAGCCATTGAAGCCTGCACCAACGGCGACCTCTCTGCATTAACAACCTGCTTATCTGATTCTTCCATTACCATGACGGACGATTTCTTGTCCAACATGCTTCGAAACGCAGCGACCAGTGGGAGAGACAAGATCATTCAACATCTTCTCAATTCGTATAATCCAAACCATCTCGACGACAAAGTCTTTCAGGCGGCCGCAGCTAGCAACTCCATGGAAACATTCAAACTCATCTATGTTAGGAATCCAGCCTGCATAACCGAATTCTATGAAAGACGCGGAACACTTCTAGCAATCGCCCTTGGCGCGAAGGTGTCCAAAGAGTTTATTGGATATCTACTGTCATTGGGAGCCGATCCGAATGCAATGTCCGGAGATACAATCTCTCCTCTCGCATACGCAGCCTTCCAGTATAATTCCCCGGAGATGGTTGGACTTCTGCTTCAACACGGCGCACGAGTCAATGGATCGTCAGCCTTAGCGACCACAGCTCAAAAAGGATACCTCACCACTGCGAAATATCTGCTGGATCATGGAGCACACATAAATGATCCTGGTAACTGGATGCAACCCTCATTCCCATTACACATCGCAGTCGAGCGTAGTAACACGGAGATGGTCAAATTTTTATTGAGCAACGGGGCAGATACTGAATTGCGTGACGGATCTGGGCGAACAGCCTTTGATATAGCACGGGAGGGAAATAACACGCAAATCATCGACCTTTTGGAGGAAGGAATAAAGCTAAGTTAGATTTACGAGTACATAAAGGTTATTACCGATACCGTATGCCACTGGTCCAAGGGCCGGGCACAAAATAAAACCTCTCCGAAACATTGAGTTTCCTCTCCCAGTTCGAGGGGCAAGCCACCCAACATAACTCAAGCCGCGCGCGAGATACAAAAATGATACATGTGTTTCCCATGCTAAGAGTTCCAATACTGTAATATCCTCAGTATTGTGAACTTATATATCGCTAGCCTGTGTGAATACCTATTTACAGAGTGTCTAGAATATACTACTAAGTGTTACGAAATACTAAGTAGGGAAATAATAATGAGGCTGTACAAATTGAGTGAGCGAGGTCAGCGCTCAATAAGCGCTCGAGTCAATCGAGCCGCGTGGAATGTCCGAGTAAATTCCCATCACTCAGCTGACACTCCCCATTTCATGCGATGAAGCTAATATCAATGATCAAGGCCATTTGTGGCCCATACAAGATAAGTATAGCTCAGTATCTTCGACCAAGAACAGGTACCTATATAAGACAACCAGGGCTCGAGATCTTTACCTGATGGGGCGGTCTCAGTGGATATCCAGGGCGACCAATGGTTGAGGATATAACAGCTGTTTCATCGATTAGAAATCGAAAAATATAGGCAATTTTAATGACAAGTTTCGAAAGAAGGGCTGCAGGCCATCGTGCCCTTATGTGAAGACAGGGAGATCATATTCCTTGCGCCATAGAAAGCCCCTCCGCATCCGATTCCTCCTCCCGTGGAGGCCATAAGCGAAAGACTGGAAGAGAATGCGGGACATGACGAAAAGCCATATCTTCATTTCTTGGTTTCCGTATATCGTGGCTGGGAAGCAGCAAAGTCAGGATATATTCAATGGTTTGTGGCAACTTGGAACCTACACTGTTTTTAGATGGGTTCTAAGTTGCGAGAAATTACAGGGCTTTTCGAAAGACCATTTGCAATGCCGACAAAAATAGTTGGAATAGTAGGGTGAGCGTTTCCGACGTGCGTCCTCTTCGATGATGCGTTCCCTGACTTTCGTGGCCTCTTGCTCGTCAAGGACTTTGAGGTTCATTGTTTCCAATCCATTGCCAGTATCACGAGAACAACTGTGCTCTGGATAGCTCACCTACCGTCCGATGCAGAAACATAAGCATGCTTCGATGTGGAAAGGATAAAAGAACATACTACTGTGGCCCATGACATTGTCGCCCGACCTGTCTCTATGTTGTCACAATCAACGCATTCAAAAATTGGATTGGCTTCGTCCATTTCGCGGGCGGTCGTTGTCGTCGGGTTAAAGCCGGACAACTCAACTACACGAGTGATCAGCTGTAGGATATCCGGCCTGAATTTGATACATATGCCAGAGTTCCAGTTCACTCCTTGAAGAACTTCTGATGAGGCCCGTTGGTAAAGATCCAGATAAGAATGGATGCGCGTCGCGCATCCATGCATCATGGCATGATCATGTCTCATGACCTCATCACAGTTATCACAACAAAAAAATGTCGTGGCGAGGTCGAGGACCGTACTTGGATCAAACATATACTCTGGGCACGCTGAGGTAATGAGGCCCCGGAGCTTGTCCTCAATATCCTTCTGCCATCGTAGAGCAATTTCGGGAATGGTGACACGAATTGCTTCTGGGTATTCTTTCGAATAGTCCACCAACGAGGGGTCCTCAGTCGTAATGCGGAATAATTCGCTGGGAGGCGGATATATAGCGTGTGCGACAGGAAGAACGCGTGCACATTCCGCAACGATTCTCCTGATAATGTGTTCACGATACTTGAGCAAAATGGTATGTTCTTGGAGCAGACGCTTTCTTTGGAAATCTTGCACAACCTCTTCAAGGGAGGACCTGAAGATAGAGAGTCCTTTAGCGGCTACATGAGTTACTCTTGTAGTTTCAGATCTAAACTCCAAACTTACCGAATTGCGAGACTTCCTGCTGGCAGATTGATATGACACTGCGGTCATTTTCAAGCGAATTGTCCAGCGGAGGTATTTTGGACAGCTCTTCTCCCCATCCAAGTTCTTTGAGATACTCTATCACACTATAGATCTTTCAGTGCAAGTCCTCCAAGTTAGAGAAGGAAAGAATATGGCATACAGGGCTTTGCGACGATCAACCAACAAATGAGTGTCACTCTCCGGTTGCATCTTCATCCACCAAAGATTACAATCACGAGCATGCTAGTTAAACCAATTTTAATAAAAGGAACACGGTGAAATTCCTCGGAATATCACCAGACATACCGATTCTATAGCTCTTCGTTCATTTAGCTTGGCGGTCACCCAGTCGTATTTCGTCGTGCCGTCTGTGCAGTCCGCGATTCTTGCATATTCATTTTTCCAGATCCGATCGATACTCTTCAACGCATAAATCGTTTGAACTCCTTGATGGGCGTAAGTAATATTTGCATTGGAGTCGTCTGATATTACGTGCCTGTCTTTTGAGTGACTTTTACGGATGGAACCCACTGCGCCACCATCTCTGGATAACCTCTAACAGTATCAGATGCCCAATTCCCGGTCACTTTTACGAAACTAGCGTTCATTAAATGTTCAGTCTCTGACTTGTGGTGAAACATGAGATGTGACTCTTACCGTCTATGTAGGCATTTACTGCAACACCTAACTCGAGCAGACCAAACGATAGTGACAATGGATGGAGTCCGCAAGCAGAACTAGTAACGTGGTCAGAATAAATTGCGAGCATCACTGGGGAAAACGACAAGGATTCATGAAGGACTAACGTGGCAGTTGTCTGCGAACAGCAGGTTAGCGTACTGAGGTTCGTTTAAGTCATCTGGACACGGAGGAGGTCCCTCGATATTCGAGCGAGCGAGCTTCCATACGAAGATGGCCGAACGCGTCATAAGGACTCCGCGCAGGGCTTTGGCAGCTCGAGCCAAATGCAAGAGATCACTTGGATTTAATAGACCAAAAATCTTAGTTGATTCGATTAGCATCGCGGTATATTATTCACCAATACAACTGGTTCAAACACACCTCGTACAACACATCCAGTGGCATCTCGACCAGACCATCGAACCTGCCGTCTGTTCCTCGAGTCTTCTTGACATGTCGGTGCGTCTCTGCTCTGCTTTCTTTGTCTTCGTACATCTTGCGCTTTGTCCCTCGTGCTTTCTTTTTCCTTGGTTCTGGTCCGTCGTGAAGGATGCTACCAACGTTGAGGAGCTGGACATCCGTCACTGACGAATTTACACCATATTTTTCCAGGAGGCGGTTCGAACGTCTCTGCATAGTTCGCAGGGTGTTAAATAAGTACGGTCCTTTAGCTGAAACAAGTTACAAGGTACAAAGGGGGCTCAGACAGATCGAGGAGTTCATTCACGAGCACGTGACCCTTGGTGGACACGCGTTCGACGAATCGCGCTCTACGACGAGCGAGTCAAGTCATCTCCAGACTTCCGCCCACTTATCTGTTTGCTTACATAATCTGAAAGTGAATAGTTTCGTTCAAAATTTCATTACAGTCTCTTTTTATTAGATATATACTTATTAGGTAAAGTACTCCCGACTGACGAATCACCTGCAGCAAGTCTGTGCAGACAGAGCCTAGTCTCTTAAAACAGACGTTATAAATCAAATGATAGTCGATTTGATATAATCATTCTAAGTGTATGTGCCCAAATTCTTCGAATACTTGATGTTGTTGTCGGGGTGCGTGGGGTCCTAAATATTGTTGATTGTGATTCTTGAAGCCAAGAATACCCTGCCAGTGAATTCTGATTGAGGGAGTTTGATGGACGAGAGCTTGAGTTGACAGGCCATGCGGGCGCAGCACGAGGGCTTGCGGGGATGACTTTAATACTACAGATATGGGTGGTGTGCGTTGAGTGAGGAAGGAAATCGTGTGCGGTACGCTGCAGCTTGGGCGTGAACAATTCGAACATACGAATATTAATATCCCACATGCTAATGAGTACTTCTAGTCGAACTGCCAGCGCCGCCATCTGACACTGGCGTACGCATCTTTCTTGCAGCCATCGTCGTCGTGGAGCAGAGAGATGCATTGCGGTCTGTAAAATTGGACGCGTCAATGCGTGCTCAGCGTATGGACGTTCTAAGCTTAATACATGCCTAAATGCATCGTCATCCATGCCGAAAGTCATTAGGAATGTCAACCGGATTTGCTCACGGTTGCTGGGGACGACGACCGAAGTTCCCAGGAAATGTCTGTCGTATTGATTAAATGCCTATTGGCGTGTCCGTCTGTGTCCGTTGGTATGCGAGAGGCGATATGAGGGCAGCAGACAATGTTTAAGTTGGGATGACGTCGGTAATACATTTCACGGACTCGAGGCGGTGACAGGCTGGCAGCGTCACGAGAGGGCGCGCTGAGGCAGAGGTACATAGGATAGGACCTCAGGCCGCCTGGGTCTGTTATTCATTTTTCGGTGTGGCGGGTTTGTCTATTCTTGGACTCGGACTGCGGGATTATTTTAGGACGGCGAGAATGCCATCTAGTAATTAAACTCAAATTAAACTTCGACAAAAGATTTATTAGCCTTCTCGATAGGGATAGAAGGCGAACATTCACTGAATATGATCATAGTCTCTAAACCTCCAGCCAGACGAAGTTTTTCCGAATGTATCGCGAGCGCTTGAGAAGATGGGTTGATATTTCGTTGAGAATCGGCCGCAGCGGCCGCCGAGCTCGTCGAATGATCGATATCAGCCTGGGATGATCATTGATGTTGCGCCTGCACAGTCAGCGCAGGTCAGCGTTTGGTCAGCGTAGGTCAGCGTTCGCGGGTGTACGGCTGTTGCTAGTCAGGGCCTATCACCAACCAGAAAGTCATTATTTTTGGCTTACTTATCTATAAATTGCTTGAGGTAAAAGGTGGTTGGAAGTAAAGGCCAGTCACAAAACTTTGCCTACCGCGGTGGGTGCGGAATTGTGTTACAGCGGGCGGCCCCAACGGAGTCTCGAGCCGGATGAAATTTCAGCCCAACTATCTCTTCGAATATTTTCTTTCGCAGCTTTGATACTTGGATGGATGTAGAGAGTACAAAATTAAGCTGAGGAATATTTAGATACATGATCCAAGTCTGAGATGGTTGTTCAGAGCGAGGAACAGATGTGACGGTGACAAGATGTGACAGGACAAGAAAAAGCTGGGCGGCAAGAGTATGTAGCGGCGTGTCAGGGGGCAACCAAAGTCCGAAATCACTGGACAAGGTGTTTGCTGCAAGTCACTAACAACGACGACGACACCGACACCGCCCTTACTTTCCACTTTTCTTTCTACTTTATTCCTCCCTAGTTCTCCTTTTGCCGTGCTGGCTCTCGGTGGAAGGACATCCACCTTGGCTAGGACGCCATTGACACCTATACCACGCCCGCGGCATGTCTTTCTTCAAGCGACATCCACCTGTAGACGAACCCGACACCGACGAGGAGAATGATGATTCCATTGACCCCGAGCTGCGTCTGCGCACGGTGCGCACGGCAGCCTCTGCCATCGCAGAGTCGATCAAGTCAGAGCAGAGGGCGGCGAAACGGCAGTCGATGCACAGACGTTCGAGGTTCTTTCGAAGGCAGGCGGAAAAGAAACAGGGGCCGGCGCCTCCAGAAGCAGCGCCTCCTGTCTCTAAAGAGATACCGGGTGCTCGAAGGAACGTTTATGTCAACCATTCTCTTTCTGCCATGGAGGTAGATCAGGACGGCGAGCCCAAAGTGCGCTATGTCAGGAATAAAGTACGGACTACGAGTGAGTGCTTTTCATATAATTCTATTTCTACTTCCTCAATTTATACCTCCAGAATATACCCTAATCACATTCATCCCGAAGAACTTGTATGAACAATTTCGACGGTGAGTTCGTCAAGGATACTCGTTTCATCATTATTTTAAATCTGACATGCTACAGAGTCGCCAATTTGTTCTTCCTATCCCTTGTTATCCTGCAATGTAGGAAGCTTTATATTCCTCAATAGATTCTGTTTATCAATCGACGTTTCTTTTGCAGTATTTCCAATATTTGGTGCTGCGTCGGGAGCTGTGTCCGTGCTTCCTCTCGCGTTCATTTTGGCGGTCACGGCTATCAAGGACGGCATCGAAGATTACCGACGTGGAACGCTAGACGAAGAGGTCAACACATCAGCTGCAACAAAGCTCGGTGGAGGGTGGCGGAACGTGAATCAGCCAACGGACCCCCGGAACTGGTTCGAAAAACTACTCGGGCTGAATCCTCCTGGGAAGGTGACGAAGGGCGTGCGGAAACTACGGGATAGGGAGGCAGGTGAAGCGGGCAAAGGGCTGCGAGTGGTCCTCAACAAGGGTGGCGATGATAGCGTCAGCGTGCTCACGCGCGATGTCAGTCAAAGTAGTCTGGAGCTAGGTGGCAGAGGGGCGGGAGGCCGGCGGTTGGAGGACATCCAAAGCGTGGACTCGCACAGCTATCCACCCTCTGCGCTTGTTGATCTTTCAAGGACTTCGTTGACTGAAGCCTCCGCGTCTATGTCCCAAGGCAAAGGGCCCGTCGAGTGGGCCAAATTCGGATCGCTGGCGCAATACCAACAGTCCATTAGTTCTCAATCCAACGTCGGCGTTATTGATTGGAGAAAGCGGACAGGCGGTACAACGTGTTGGGAACGAACTCTTTGGAAGAAGTTGGAGGTGGGAGATATTGTGCTGCTCCGGGACAACGAGCAGGTTCCTGCCGACATCGTTGTGCTCTCGACATCAGACCCAGACGGCATGTGCTACCTCGAGACGAAGAACTTGGACGGAGAGACGAACCTGAAGCCTCGTAAATCAGTTCGCGGAACATCCAACATCACCTCCGAGGACGATATCGAGAAATCTTCGTTCTACCTTGACTCGGAACCCGCACATCAGAACCTCTACCACTACCACGGCGTTCTGCGGTACAAGGACCCCGCCACTGATGAGCAGAAGCAGGAACCCGTCAGCATCAATGAACTCTTATTACGTGGTTGTGCCATCCGAAATACCGCCTGGATTATTGGACTGGTCGTCTTTACCGGTGCCGACACGAAGATTATGCTCAACGGAGGCGACACACCCTCAAAGCGGAGCAAGATCGAGAGAGAGACGAATTTCAATGTTGTTGTCAATTTTGGCGTTCTTACCCTTATGTGCTTGATCGCGGCGATCTTCAATGGTATTGAGGATTCGAGGACAGGGACGAGTGCGGAGTTTTATGAGCAGAACTCGGACCCGTCGCCGTCTCACATTGTCAATGCGATCATTACCTTCGTGTATGTATTTTCATCCTCGTTCTTCGGTCATCACTCATATTTTTTTATTATAGCTCCTGCCTCATCGCCTTCCAAAACATCGTACCCATTTCCCTATACATCTCGATCGAAATCGTGAAAACAATACAGGCCTACTTTATCTCGCAAGACCTCGAAATGTACTACAAGCCCTACGACACCCCTTGCGTGCCAAAGACCTGGAATATCTCCGACGACCTGGGCCAAATCGAATACGTTTTCTCAGACAAAACCGGCACCCTCACTCAAAACATCATGGAGTTCCAGAAGTGCTCTGTCCACGCAGTGGCATACGGCGAGGGTATCACCGAAGCTCAGCGCGGTGCAGCAACACGCGAAGGCAAAGGAGAGACCCTCGACCCGCGCGAGATCAACGAAAAATTGGCCCAGCTCAAGCACCAAATGATCACCACCATGGAGCGGACGTTCAAGAACCGGTACATGCAGGCCGACAAACTCACGCTTGTCTCGCCCAAATTCGCAGAGGACCTGACTGACCGCTCGTCGGAGCAGCGCAGCCACATCATTGCGTTCTTCCGTGCGCTGGCGCTGTGCCACAGCGTCCTCGCCGACAAGCCCGAACCGCAGAGCCAGCCGTACCTGATCGAGTACAAGGCCGAGTCGCCGGACGAGGCTGCGTTGGTCGCCGCTGCGCGCGATGCGGGGTTCCCTTTCATCGGCAAGTCGAAGGACACGCTGGAGATCGAGGTCATGGGTCAGTCGGAGAAGTACACCCTGCTGAAGATGCTCGAGTTCAACAGCACGCGGAAAAGGATGAGCGTCGTCCTCCGGTGTCCTGACGGGCGGCTGATCCTGTACTGCAAAGGCGCGGATAGTGTCATCTACGAAAGGCTGACGAAGGACCACGACCCGGTGCTGAAGGAGCAGACGAGTAAGGATATGGAGATGTTTGCGAATAATGGATTGAGGACGTTGTGTATCTCCTATCGCTACCTCGAGGAGGAAGAGTATTTGAACTGGTCGAGGATATACGACGCCGCTACGAACGCCATCGAGAACCGCGAGGAGGAGATTGACAAGGCGAATGCGTTGATCGAGCATTCACTGTTGATTCTTGGGGCTACCGCGCTGGAGGATAAGTTGCAGGAGGGTGTGCCCGAGGCTATCGAGATGCTTCATAGGGCTGGGATTAAACTGTGGATCTTAACAGGTGCGCCACTAATACATTAAGAGACAAAAAGTGCGAACTGATATCTTTGTCCAGGCGATAAACTCCAGACGGCCATCGAGATCGGCTACAGCTGTAACCTCCTCAAGAACAACATGGACCTCATGATTCTGTCCGCCAGCACACCTGAACAGACGCGATCGCAGCTCGAAGCAGGCCTGAACAAGATCGCCTCGGTCCTTGGGCCGCCTACATGGGACCAGCGCAAACGAGGCTTCGTCCCTGGCGCGCAGGCATCCTTCGCTGTTGTCATTGACGGCGAGACTCTCCGCCATGCGCTGACACCCGAGCTGAAGACCCTTTTCCTCAACCTGGGCACTCAATGTGAGACGGTTGTCTGCTGTCGTGTGTCTCCGGCCCAGAAAGCCCTCACTGTCAACTTGGTATGCCGTCGTCCCTCGGATATCCAATATAGTGTTTTTCTAACAGAATTCCTAGGTCAAGGAGGGTCGGAATGCGATGACGCTGTCCATCGGCGACGGAGCGAATGACGTGGCGATGATCCAGGAAGCGAACATCGGATGTGGGCTCTTCGGATTGGAGGGTTCACAGGCTGCCATGTCTGCCGACTACGCCTTTGGGCAATTTAGGTTCCTCACTAAGCTCCTCCTCGTGCATGGGCGGTGGTCGTACCAGCGTATTGCGGATATGCACAGTAACTTCTTTTACAAGGTATGAAGGGTTGCTTCTGTTCTCGGACCTGTTGATGACGCTTTTTTTGTTAGAACGTTATCTGGACTTTCGCCATGTTTTGGTATCTGCCGTTCAATAGGTGAGTGATGATGTTTGGGATAATATGAGCTATTGTTGATGAAGATGAATTGAACAGTTTCGACGCAACTTATCTGTATCAATACACGTTCATTCTACTTTGCAACCTTGTATTCACCTCTCTTCCTGTCATCGTCCTTGGAGGTTTGTGCTATCTACCTAAATTTGCATTCCCTCCGTACTGAATTTCCGATTTCTCAGCTTTCGACCAAGACATCAACTCAAAAGCGGCTCTTGCCTACCCTCAGCTCTACGTCCGCGGCATTCGCGGCCTGGAGTATACCCGTACCAAGTTTTGGATGTACATGGCCGATGGTCTCTACCAATCGGCAGTCGTTTACTTCTTCCCCTATCTCGTCTGGACTCTGGGACTACCGATATCGTGGACAGGAAAGGGCGTGGATTCTCTCTCGGATTTTGGAACTACGGTCGCTGTCGCTGCTATTATTTCTGCGAATACTTATGTGGGGATGAATACTCATTAGTGCGTCATTTTCTTGATTTTTGGTCGGCGTATGGGGTCTGATTTTGGTCTTGTAGCTGGACTGTCGTGACTTGGGTCGTGGTTGTGGGCTCGACGGTCGTCATGATGTTGTGGATTGTAATTTATTCATTCTTCCCGAGCTCTGACTTTGTCGACGAGGTGTCCGTCCTTTTTGGCACCATTTACTTTTGGACGACTGTGTTTTTGACGGCTGTGATTTGTCTCTGTATGTGTATCGTCCAATCGACTCAGATTTTATGCTCATCGACATTTTTTTTCAGCTCCTCGATTCATTGTCAAGTACTGGTCAACAGTGTACTACCCTCTGGACAAGGACGTCGTGCGTGAGATGTGGGTCCTGGGCGACCTCAAGGACCAGCTCGGCCTATCACATCGCAATGCCAAAAAGAACCACAAGACAGAACGTAACCTGGAAGCTGCGCCCATGTTTTTCGAGCAGCACAGTCGGTCGGGGTCGGAGCTGTCGACCAACAACTATGAGCCTGCCATGACCAATAGTCCTGGTCCTGGTCTTGCGGCAGACATGACGCCGAGGCAGACCTATCTAGACACCCCGCCTCTGAACGAAACGATCGAACTCCCACCGCGCGAGCCTGCAGTGCAGTATGCACAGGTCAGGTCGAATCTTATCCACGAGACACATCTCTCTCTCTCACAACCCTCTCCCACACATCTCTCCCCGGCTCCGTTCGATGCACGACATAACATGTCCGTTTCTCCTCAGCCTTCGTATTATTCGGCGTCGGATCTGCCCCCTGCGTCGCCGCTACCTTCACCGAAATATCGATACCCGAGTGGCGAGGTCACGAGCACGCCGCCGAGTAGGCGGACGAGTGTGGCGACGTCGAGAGCGCCGTCGGTGAGTGGGCGAGGGGCGGTGCCACCGCCGGCTGCTCCTATGCCGACATCGCCGCTGCCGCCTCAGCCACGGTCACCGACGACTGGGTTGCTGGTTCCTGGGTCGCCGTACGGGAGGGCGATGACTGATTCCCCTGCATATGAGATGCAGGTGCGGAGTGGGCAGGAGTCGGTGAGGGCGGAGAGTCAGGCGTCGCATGCGTCATATGTGACTGCGGCGTCGTATGCGACTGCGCCTGATGATTTCTGGACGGCGGAGGATGACGATGGGATGGGCGGGCACATTGCTGAGCGTAATGCGCAGCCGCAAGTGCAAGTGCCCCCGCAGGCGATGTTGTATCCGCATCAGCAGCAGCATCCTGCGGTGCTGGCTATCGATGACGATGAGGAGGAGGACGATCGAGACACAGTGATAGGGCATCGGCGAGTCAGCGGGGTGTCTGAAGTGTCAACGTGGGAGGGTGGTCGGGCGCTGTAATTTATTAGATTTTAGTATTTGTCTCTCTGCTTTCCACTCACTTTTTTTCCTTCATTTTTAACGGATTCAGTGCTACTGTTGCTTGATGTGTATCTCCCCATTCCATTCCATGACTTACTACCACACACCCCCATGCCATGTCCCTCTATCCCCATCTTTTAACCTGTTTTTATATGGCACATCTGGAAAGGACATTTTACTTAATCAACATGTTGGGTCTATACTAGAGTTAGTCATGGCAATGAATAACTTTACATCAAGTTCTCTTCTAAGTATCCACTGGTATGCATCGCGAAGAATCGAATTCTGGGGGCGGGGAAGATCTGCACGACCCATTTCAATTTGCTTCACTTTATGAGATCGGGTAAAATTTTGTGCCGGTAGCCGGCCGGGTCACAGCTACTTACAATATTTCCTGATTTGTCGAAACATCCTTGAAAAACAAGACTTTGTGCCAGAATAAACGGTCGACTCACCGTTTGTGTTTCCTGGCCGTCATTTCGACTCCATTTGGGAGAACCACATGACAAGAGTCGCACCCGATGGTGTGCTCGAAGGCTTATATTCTTGATAAGTATGAGAGGATGCCTGTTGGAATGTCTACTGATGTTGATATAGTTGATCGATCTTGTTTCAACTTTCGGGAGGATTCGGTTTGTAAAAGAATTGTAAACACAGCTCTATTCTAGGGTTACTTTTATTAGGGTTCCGGTGGACACTTATAACGCCATTGCTGCTTTCTCTCAAACCACCATCATCATGCCTCCAGTAACGACTGCCGACACTCAAGAACAGCAGGCATCGACTTCGTCCACATCGTCGATGCTGAAGGAGCGGCGGTTCAAGCTGAGCAGGTATGTGGCTTTTGGCTGCTGTGTTGTCTGCCTACTGAGGAGTCATTTTGTTTTCAGAGCGTGTGATCGTTGTCGGTGAGTCCCCTAAAACTTCAATGGATCGAATTGCTTGCTCAATGTGCTCGCAGGAGGAGAAGGATCAAGTGCGACGAAGGCCACCCCTGTCAGGCATGTCTGACCGCCAATTCCTCATGCACCTTCGAGGAGCCTGGCAAGAGGACGCATCCTCACAAATCAAAGTCAGTCTGCCAGGCGAGCGCTCTATCTCTGCAGTACTCCTGACGTTATTTTTTCTTTCTTTCTATTTTTATAGACGAACAGCGACTCTGGAAGATCGCATGCATCATCTTGAGACTCTCATTCAAGCTATACCGCCTGCCGTCTTCGCAGCTGGAGGGGCTTTGACTCCCATGACCCCTGGCCCAGACGCCGCCACCAGTCCTGTCGTGCCCTTCATGTATCCTGATGGCATGCCGTCTGGGGTACCACCGCCCTCCTTACATGTATTTCCTCTCATGAATCCATCCACTCATTTCACTCGTGATCCCAAGGTCGATGAGCGCCATCATAGCCCGCACAATTCTTTCAATCCGCTTTTCACCAGTGGCCCTTTTCACATCCCACCCTCTAACCTGGCGGAAGAATCTAGGATGTCGTTGACTTCCTCTTATCTTTATTTTGACGACGAAGGTTGCACGAGATGGCAAGGCGAAACGTCTGGACTCCCAGTTCTCGACCTTCTCGTCGAGCGACATGCACTCCCACCCAATCGAGATCCAATTGACAAGTCCCACTCAGACTCAAATACTGCGAAGATGGCTAGCGCTGCTAATGCGGAGTGGTTTCCAAATCGCCAACCCCGTCGGACCGATTTGAATCCTCAAACCTTATGGAGACTCATCACTTCATACATCGTTCCAGAACTTATGGATAGGTGAGCCTTACTATTATTGCGTCGACCAGCGTCTTAATGAAGATCTAGTCTCGTCCAATGTTATTTATCCACGTCCTACTATATAATGCCCTTCCTGCACGTCCCGACATTTTTAGCGGTAAGTGTTATCTTATCTTCGCTTACAAACTCGCTTGTTTAAATATAACAACGTCTATGAACTCACAGGATTACGGCAACCCCCAGAAGTGGGGCGAACCAGGCTTTGCATCATTCATCGTAGCGATTTGCTGTCTAGCTTCACGCCACATGGACGATCCTCGCGTCCGTGCAGACCCCAACGACGGCATCTCTGCTGGCACTCAGTGGTTCGAGCTTTACGGCCGCTTGCGCACGTTGCCTATTGCGGACCGGCCTACGCTGTACAATATCCAGGCGAATCTTATCGCGGCCGTGTACGGTGTAGGACTCGGCAAGCTCTCAAAGGCCGCTGCGCTGCTTGCTGAAGCCATCACTATGAGTATCGACGCCGGTCTCCACCGCTCTGCTGACAGCTACGACCTGTTCGATCCCATCGAGGACGAGGTGCGCAAGCGGACGTTCTGGTGTGTATACATATGGGATAAGCAGCTGAGCGCCCATTTTGGCCGGCCGTCATTGTTGAGGCTGCGAGATTGCGATGTGCCGGAGCCGTCTCCGGTGGACGACGAGTTCATCACGCGCGAGGCGCTCGGCGTGCCTCCTCCCGGGACTGAATGCCGCATGAGCGCGTTCATCGTCGTACTGCGCATCATGGTGGTGCTCGAGGCTGTCCTGGACGTCCCGCCTACTCGCCAGTCCGACGACTCGAGTTCGTTCCTGCTTCGTGCTACCAACGTTTTGTCGGGTGTGAGGAGGTTCAAGGAGATGCGAGAGGAAGAGGCGCTGTTGGACGATATCCATCGGAAGATACCTTGCTATTGGGCACATTCACCCGAAACGCTTAATAGCGAGGATACTATCCGGTTGACGCAGGCGGAGAGGTTGCATTGTGCGGAGCAGTTTGTCCGGCTGTTAATTTATCGGCACCGATTTTCGGAAATGGTTGCTGAGAGGACGAGCGGCCCGATTGAGGAAGAGCAGACGGAGGCTGAGAAAGAAGCATTGGTCGCGGCCCACAACTCCGCCTTGCAGATCATAGCGGCCCATGTTCACATGGCGAAAAAAGGGCTCATGACATACTGTGAGTGTTTTCTGCTCTTCGATTTTCTCTCTCGACCGTACTCAACAATTTTCGACAAACTTCAGATGGCGTTCACGTGATTCATCAGTTGACACAGGCTGGGAGAACTTTGGTTGCCGTCTTGTTGTGCTGCAAGACGGATGAGCTTCAACATCTCATCCCACCTGGGTTGGATGCCCTGCGGTCGTGCATCGGTCTCTTGCGAAGGTTTAGCGGTCGCTATGTATGTGGTCTTCGGTCAGGAGACCTAATGGAAGAGTTCTGTCGACGTACGTCTCTATCTCCATATTTTTTTCTCGTCGTCGCACAGAGTAACGGGCATGGTTTTCTTTTTCTTCTTTCTAGTTACCAACATCCCACTGGAAACGCAGCGCCAGGACGGGCCCGCTAGTGCTGCCAGACCGCCATGGATACGACCCATTCGCAAGAAGGCGCCGTCGGTCGCGCGCTCAAACCAAAGCGGGGACTCGCCTTCTCACCACAGCAGCCCCGAAGCATTCTCGCCTTCAGACTTTTTCTCGGATCCTGTCAAGCCGGTTTTCACCCCAGGCCCACCGTCATCTGCGAGCGGTGGGACGCCGGGGAATCAGGTGCCGTCGCCCCCGCAGTACTCGAATGGGACTAACAACAACTCGACGTTTATGGACACGTCAGGGGGGCTGAACATGGAGTTGATGAGGGATGAGCAGATGTACGGGATGCCGCCCGAGATGATGGCGCTCTTCCAGGATGGGGGTGTTGATGGGCTGTTCTCGCCCGAGTTTATGCAATCGCAGCCCCAGTCCCAGCAGCAGCAGGCAGGACAACAGGCCCATCACCAGTCTGATAGGACGGTGAATGGGAATACGCAACCGGGTGCGGGGTTCGCTAGCCCTGCGTTCCTCAAGATGAACGGGTTGGTGACCTCGCCATAGCGACTACGATAATTTGAAAATGCTCTCTTGACCTCTTGACCCAACTCACGAGGGACCTTGAGCTACCTTGCCCATCTTTTTCTTTTTTCTTTTTCTTTTTTCCTTCTTTCTTTTCCTCCTCTACGTATTCCCTGTTGTTATTCTTTTATCTAGCTGTAATTTTCCCTTCCCGCTATTACGTCGATCTCCTGTTGTCGAATCAGCCCAATCTGTAATTATATTATATAGGACTTCTCTATTTACATGTCAAAGTATCCTGGTTTACAGTGAGTTACCGAGTATGTAGGAGTCGGGAGGAGTCGGTAAGGTCCGCAGTCTTGGCGAGGGCTCATGATCATGATCGTCTTTCGGGGTTTAAGTCAAAAGTCTCAGGTCCTCGAGGACCTTGGTTGGACAATTAGATCCCTTCTTTCTCACAGTGATAGCAGGAGCCGACTTTCCTTTTGGAGGAACTGGGTGGCATTCAGTAATCTTGTATGTACAGCGGGGCTTCCATTAGCTAGGGCGCGGATAAAGGTAAATAAGTGTGAGTATGTGCGAGTACTGTTCTGAGCGATGTTGGAGGAAGTGGTCATACGTACATTATCATATATACATCGTCCTAAATATGTCGCCCTACTTGGTCAGAAATGACTCAGCGTTGTTGTTCTCATGAGAAGGTTCATGGGAAGAGGGGTTCGAACGCGAGTCGTGATAGGGGACCTCCGAGAAATAGATCATCGGGAAAGTCTATAAAAATTGTTCAAGAGCATTGAAGATTTTGAGCAGACGTTATCTATTCCAGGATTTCTTGAAATTGGTCTTAATTTCGACATGAGACGTGCTAATATCTTCGAGATAGGTCCAAGTGGTTGAACTTGGGCTGAACCATTCATTCCTAGTCTTGTAGCACAGATATGCAAATATTGAAACATTTTTCTCTCTCTCATTGTCTAAGTAATTTATCATCCTTGGTTTCGGGTAGTATTTAAACGGTGACGATGGCCATTGAACGTTTGAACGTTGAATGTTATCAAGTGCCAGTGATGGAGTAATACAGTACTTATTGGCGTGCGTCACATTGTCCTCAGAAATGATCATAAAACAATTTATTCGAGCTATAGATTTCGAAAAGGTCTTTAGAAATGGTATATGAATACTCTCGCAGTGCAGGTCTTAGCCGCCCGCGTTGAACATCACGCCGCACACGAACACAAGGCGCTAAATAAATTTCAGCCTCAAAACGTTAAAGAGCGTCATCAAAGTTTCTCGTTTGTGATTAAGCCGCGTTTGCCATATATATGTTCAAGCTCCCAGACATTATATTTTTTTCAATTGACGATCGATTATACCGCTGTGGAAAACTTGGTCAATTGTCCGGACTTCCAACTTTTGATTTTCAGAGACACCGGGCCAATGCGTCTTATCAATTGTTGTATCATATGTATGTGCTGCAGACGAAACCATCTGTTTAACAATGAGAAATTAGGCATGGCAACGGCTCACAAGGTAAGAACCTTTTTGTCTTTTAGACGCGTCGCGAGGAACCTTGCTACTTCTCAATCTTGAAATGCGCCTATTATTGCATAGCAATCGGAAGCGTTGATATATAAGAAATGCTATCGGCAGGCAGGCTGAGGCCGACGAGGCTCTCTATTCTTTTTCAGTGACTGATAATTTGCATGGCAGACCATTGAGAAATCTTGAAGTTGGAAGTGCTATGTAATAACCGTGTAGTCAATGCTTGCTCGATTGGGACCACCCTCTTACTTACTCGTAATTAATTCCATTCGTGGCGCCGTTCATTAATTAGAAACCTCCCTTGATTTCTGAGCCAGGTCTGATCCTCTCGGCAACGTTATCACAGAGCAGAGCAGAAGACTTCCTGGAATTATTACGGTTGTCCTGGTCGAAAAGAAATACTGTAGGCAAGCCAGAATATTGCGAGGCTGGGTAGTCCGGCGAGCTACCGTCTCTAATTTTGTATAGCTTCCTTACCCACCAGACTGTGCGACATTGAGCTCGCCCAGTCAGTCTAAGTCAGAGCGACGAGCACTTTCACTTTGGACACGGTCGTGAGAAATTGTTGTCCTGGCATCGCATCTTACCACGTGAGAACCGATCTAAGATCAAGGCCTAATTTGGTGGCTCCCTTTGTTACGGTTGGGATGGAATTGGACGCTCCTTTGAACGATCCGTTACGAAACTCGGTCGTCTCTGCCTATATCCTCGATGGCTTGCATCCAAGTACACCCTGTTTACCGCGCCTTGGTGACCCACCTACCGGTTCGCGGTATTTTTCATTTTGGAGCCTGGACAACGGTTCTTTTCCGCTTTTATTGTGATTATCCAACGCTTGACATCAGGTGCGTGAGTATTCCTTCTCTTTCCAGTTCCGTTGAACAATAAGAAAGTCGACGAGAGACGTCTCCCGATATGATCTACTGATCTAATTCCTTCGTCATCAATTCATTTCGCGTCTTTTTGTTCCATGAGACAAAGAGATGTCCACTACATAACTCGTGCGAGTCGACTCACTATCACTTCTTCGTACTCCTTTCCGCTAACTCATCTGTCTGTATACAGACGATATGTACTCCCGCCATCGCAGCCAGGAGCTTGCCTCCTCATCCATTAGCCGTTTGCCAGTCGAATTGCTTTCAGAGATTTTCACGCTATGCACTCTTGCCGCAACCGAAACCGACGCCGAGGATACGGAATATTCTTCGAACCTCATCAACCCGGACGGCCTTGCGATGACTCTTCTTCTATCGAGCGTGAACCGCAGATGGAGGGAAGTAATACTCAACCAAGCAAACCTTTGGTCCAATATTTGTGTCACTGCAGAGCTGCTCAGCAGTCCAGATGATCTTGGGATATTTTCGGCGGAGTCGGGAAGTTCACCACAGTTAAACGCGAAACAAATAGTATCTTGTCTTGAACGATCCCGCCAACATCCTCTCAATATTCTGATTGATGCTCGTGATGAAAATTGGAATTTCATCGAGTCCGAGTACGTCGCGTATCTCTTTGATGGTCCTTCCACATCTAACTCTCCTGCAGCGTCGGTACTGACTACGGAGATGCCCCTATCCGTATACCTTTCTCGTCCGAGCACATAATCACTGTCGTCTCTCTTCTGCTTCCTCATATTTCGCGGTGGAAGTCTCTCACCATCCTTACGGACACTTGGGCACCCATGCACGCCGCCCTCACCACCATAAATCCCTATATCACCGAATTCGGAGCTCCACTCCTTGAGTCGATGACTCTTATGCGATGCAATGATTTCGTCAGCTTCTCGCCTCAATTCCAACCACTCCATTTAAAGGAACCTGCCTTTCTCTGCCGTGGTAGCGTGGGGCCTTTGGGCCCCAGTAAAGCCATACTGCCTCGTCTAAAACACCTCTCGTTTAGGGGTGTTCATGCTGATTGGGACTCGCTCAGCGACGCACTATCTGCCTCACCATCAAGTTTAAAATGCCTCGAACTCCAATCCCACTGTGCCGACGTTCGGCCTACCGTCGACCAATTCCACAGACTGCTCAATTCAACACCAGCGCTGCGAAGGTTGGTTATTAGCGGGTCCGGCGCAGAACTTCCAGACGATGTTGACGACATGGCCCATGATTACCTCCCCGTTCACCTTCCTGAACTACAAGACATAACCATCGGTTACCGCACTGCCTTCGAAGGTCGGCTGGCAGTAAAGCTTCTCGATGCCCCAAACACGAAATCTCTCACGCTCGAAGACGCCACCTATCCTGGAGATCCAGAGGAAGTTAACGGCACCAGCATTCTGACTTATTTAGGATCCAAAGAATCACATACCAACGATATGGATTTCGACATGCACGAAGCCGTCCGGGATTCGGGCCGCAACAATCATCCATTCCAATGCCCCCATAGCGCAAGGAGGAAGACTTTCAACAAAGAAGAACCCCGCGCGGCATTCCCGCTTCTCCGCAGTGTGACACTGAAAAACATCAAAGCCCCTCCAGCGCCAATGCGCACCTTCTTCAGCGCACTATCCCATCTCGAACGCCTCGAGCTCACAGGGATGCCGATGCAGGCCGTGCATGCTCTTTTGCCGTGCGCGGGCCCTTCCATCGCCGTCTCCAGTTGCCCATGCCCGCAACTGCGCTCCTTGTGCATCAAGGGCTCGGAACAGCTCAAGACGCAGGATCTGGACTATATCGTTGGTGGGCTGGCGACGGAGCGCCAGAATAACGGCGCTTGTGGCCTGCAAGAGGTCGATATCCACCTGGACGCCGCGCGTGCGGCCTCGGTCTTCGCCGCTGCCTCTCCCGGCACGAAGGTGAATATTATCAGCGACAGCGAGGACGAAGACGATGTCATGGATTTCATGGATCAGGATCAGGAGATGAACGCTTTCAAGCCTGGTGGGATCTTCAACGATCCCGTGTTCGACGCATACTACTCCGTTCAAATCGTTTCTCGCTGATTTTCTTTTATTGGACTCTTTTTCTTTCCTTCTCTGGTATTTTCACGCGGCAGAAAGTCTGACTTTCTTGTTGTAAAGTAGACAACGACGGACCTTTTGTTGTATGCGTCTGTACTTATAGATTCAGTCAATGTAGGGAATATATAGATGAAATAATAAGTCGTCACTGATCAAACAAATTCTATGCAAGTTCACCTTGCGCGAGGCATCATTACATTTACCTCCTATTCCAACACGTGGACACGAAGTCCGCTATGAAAGTGAGCGCCCGACGTTGGTTGATCTCCATCTCTCCCTGAGATCCTGTACATCATCACCAAATTAGCATCAGAAAAGAACTGTTAAATCTAGATCACCTACGTATTTTGATTACGAGCCGCTTCCTTCAAGAAAGGAATAATCGTCCCAACACGTCTCCAGAGCGAGGAATATCGACCGCGAGTGTCATGCTGAAGATAGCGAATGGTGGGAAAGAGCTTGAAGAGCCCGATGGCAATGTTAAGATGTGCTGGTTTGACCACGGGAGAGGTCCACACATCGAGAGAAACAAGGTGGTGCGAAAGGAAGGGTACAGAATCGGGTTCTGGCATGTTCTCCGTCTGCAATGAAAAAAGTAGAGATCGTAGATGGGGCAAATGTTCTGCGACTTCTATGAGGGCATGGAAATCGATGGTCCCGACGCTAGGTGTGAAAATATGTAATTCTTCGATGTCTGGCCATGCCTTGATGAAGCCGCGCATGTGAGCAGGGGAAAGCGACCAGAAGGCGGCGTAGGCAATGTTGACTTTCGTGAGGTTGAGCTTGAGAAGATCGGGATAAATGGGGGCAGGCATGTCAGACATAGCGGGAAGTGCGTAAGGGTACTTGTCAGTCCCATATCTTGAATATGTCATATCACATCCCAAATTGAGCTCCTTAAATCTCTGGCCTGTATTCTGACGCAAAGCCTGGAAGAACGCATGCCAGCTGGTTTCTTCGAAGTCCAAACTGATTTCTCGAGGCGATTTATAGGCCTCGGTGAAAGCGAGAGTGAACGATTCCAGGGCGCAGAAGCTCCCTGATTGTAGGAGAGGAACAACTTGTTGCAAGGTCGAAGTGATGGTGAGCTTTGTCAGCGAACAAAAGTCGCCAAAGGCAGATCGGCGAAGCTCGTTCCTAGAATTTACCAGACCATTAAAATCCACCGAAGAAAGATGCTCCATGTGAGCCAGCTTCGCAAAGAAAGTCGAGTCGAGTCGAGTCTTGAGCCCACCCAGTAAATCTTGAGATAGTCCTAAATGGCGGAGGTTCTCCAATTTAGAGATACAATCCAAACGGCGTTTAGGAACCCTGAACCCGATGTGGAGGTACTGCATGTCGGGTGCTTGTTGGACAACGGAGTCGAAGAATGACCACATAATTGGGTGGTTTTCTCGACCAGTGTATGGTTGTGGCATCGCGTGTACGCGAAGAAGCGAAGAAGAAACAAGAAGCGCGACTTCTGGACCATAGCCTGTGATACAAAGGTTGCGAAGGCGGGGGAAGAATGGCTTGTTCGTCCTCTGGACGAGCTGCAAATAGACTGACGGGTCTACATCTGGCTCTGGAGAGTAGACAAGGGTGCGAACACGCGTTCCGTATTTCTCGAGCAACGCCAATTCAGAATCCAGAATGATACCAGCGAGAGTCTGAAGAAGTAAAATTTCAGTGGTTATCCAAGGCAAAATAACAATTGAAATAACAAACGTATTGATATTGGTCACGCTTCAAGTTGTAAACTGATTTGAAGGTGGACAAGGGCCTCAGCAAATGCGACATCTTGTCTATTTTTAACCACAATTCGTCCAATGCCACCTCGGTAAAGGCATGGCACGTCAGGGCAATGCTCAACAGCGTAGAACGAAAGGCCTTTCCGTCCGAGTCTTCCATTCTTGGTTCGGGAAATTGTAGGTCACATTGAGTCCTCAAGTGAGCTAGAATTTGAAGAAAAATATCTTGGTTCAGGAGAGCAGGGTGCATTGCGAACTGGTTGGGTGGTTGAAAGTTTGATGTGATCGTGTGCGATTCCATCTTACTTATACTTATCCTGGTGCAAGGTGGCACTGTTCAAGCTTCAAGTGTTGGCCCGCTTTACTATTCTGGCAATATGGCCCAGTTGCCAGGTGACAAGTGGCAAGGTCGCATTTTCTTGGCACGTGCGAAAGGGCTGAGGCAGACACATGGCCACAATGTAAACTCCTTAGCTCAGCATGTGGCTAGTGGAGGAAAACATTCTGGCCACCCCATCCAAGTGACATACCGTATATCGAGAGATCTAGCCTTCGTGGCCACGAAAATATTAGCGCCCATCACTTGTAGGTATCGCAAAAAGCCATGTAAAGTCACGTACAATTAGATACATTGACAACCTGTATGGAAAAATATTGTCCCATAAGCCTGCGTCTATCTGCAGATGTGCCGTCGAAACTAACGAAAAGAAGGTCATGAATATGCTGTACATTAGACACACAAGGAAGGAGTGCAAGGACCCACCTCGTGAAGCTTTAGAAAGCTCGATGAACGGGCCCATAACATCTCTGGTTTAAAGGGTAAAATCAAGTGATATATCCTTTCTGTGCTGCCGAACTGTATACAAACTCCAACCTGTGGTGCAGCAACTGCATTGTCATAGCACGGTATGGTACATTGAATAGCGCCGGTCCGAGCTCAGCGTGTTCCGGAAGTGTCGACAATTCGAAGCGAACCATGGCGTACCTACGCATTGAATGGCAGATTATGACCAGTAAAAACAATCGGCCGCCTGGGCCCGCCCTTCTATGTGCCAGCGTGAATAAAGAGGTTTTTGAATATGAAGAGTCCAGAGCTGTGGCGTGTTACCAGCTGAATAAAATAGCTGCCTTGGAAACCAACGACAAAAGGGTGGTCAATGGTGTACAGGCGTCGAAGAGCAAAATTCTTGCCGGTGGGTGTAGTAACTTGCTGGATGTCAGATATAAGCGCTTCATCGACGAGGTCTTCTTAAAGTAAAAGCCCGACGGGTCTATATCGGGCTCTGGAGAGTAGATGAGTGTGCGGCCCGCCTCGCGTATTTATCGAGCAAGGACAATTCAGAATCCAGAATAGGAGCGTCGAGAGTCTAGAGAAGTACATTTTCAGAGGTTCATCCAGGGTAAATAACTAGTGAAATGACGAACGTGTTGATGTCGATTGTCCTTGGAAACTAATTTGAAAGCAGACAAAAGCCTGAGCAAATGCGACATCTTGTCTATCTTGCTCCACAGTTCGTTAAAAGCACGGCAAGTCAGGGAAAGGTCAGCAGAGTGGAATGAAGGACTCTTCGATGATGCGGTTGAAAGCTGGATGTGATCTTGTCGGCTTCCATCTTACTTATCCTAGTTGGCACTTTTCAAGTGTTGGCCCGCTTTACTATTGCGGCAATACATCGACATGTCAATGCCACGTTGGCGACAAATAAAATGGTCAAGTTACCCATATCAACGTGGGCGCTCTTGCTACTCGTCGGTTATCCTTGATCCCTAACCTCTGCGTCTGGTCTGCCCTAGAGTGCCGGAAGCGGGAAAGCGATCGTTTTGCCTCATCCAGAACGATACGGGTTTCTGTGGGGTCACCCGGAGGACTGGCCAAAAAAGCTCGCATGCACAGATGCTAGGGAAGATTTTGTCGAGGCAATAAGCGAATTGGCCGGGATCGTCCAATCTAGAGATCGTGAGGCGGAGAGTGTCCAGCGGATGCGACAGCACGGGGACCTGGTCTTCAGGCGGAATGGCTTGGGCGTTGATGCCGAAATGAAGGTCGATCAGCCGGGGAAGGCTTTTGGCGATGTGAACTAGGGAGGCGAAGTCGGTCTGCCATGGCAGGCACGTCGACAGTTCTAATGCAGTAAGCATAGGTAATGCATTGGTGAGTTTCTGAATGTCTGCATTGGAAAGTGTTGAAAGGATGGGAAATTCTATCCGAAGCCGTGTTAGATGTAGCTTCAAAAGGCCTGGAATATCCGATAGCGAGAGTAGAGGCCACTGCGTCAGTTTTGTCGGATTGAAACCAGCGCAATCGATTGCAAGGGAATTGAATCGATGAGTCGTCTTGAGCCGCAACGTCTGGAAAAAAGGGACCCAGGGTATTCCGGGAATAGCCTTCCATCCCTCGTCCGGCAAAAGAGGAAATTTTAGCCATAACGTTTCCAGTCGTTCGAATTTGCCCATATAAAGGATTGGAATGACCTGCGCCACTTGAACCGCCGTCAGAGATATCCAAAAGCTTTCCAATGCGGGGAAGACGGTTGAATTTGATGATTGAAGATCGTGGGTTGATAATTCTAGATGGCCGGACAGTTGGACTTTAGAAAGATATTTCAAACTCGAAAGTCTTTGAAAGAAATTCGAATTCAGACGCAGGGGATGTTCATGGTCAGTCGGATTATACAACGCCAAATATCTGAGGTTAGACATTTGCGTTATGATGCGCAAATGTGTTTTGGTGAGGGGCAGGTTTAACTTGAGGTATTTCATGGTGGTTTTTTCGTAAATGTTGCGCATCTGGAAAGCAATGCCCAAACGTCGATGGGTAAGTCACCAACAACTGGAGGGCTGCAGCATAGCGCAATGAGGGCGTTGCAGACGAAGTATTGTAGCTCCGGGCGAGAGACGGTGGTGGAAAGGTATCGGAGAAAGGGTAAAAGTGGCCGATTTCCACGTGCGTGCATGAGCTGAATGTACGCCGAAGTCGTAATGTTTCCTTTCCCATTGCACTTATAATATCGTACGCGGTTCGCATACTTGTCGAAGCGATTGATATGAGAGCTCGATACGGGTCCATCCTGTCAGAAAATTTGGTAAAGTGCATGTCGGGATACATGGAATACGATGACATACGAAATATCCGCCTTGAATCGGCAGAAAGGTTGGAAGCAATTTAAAGAGAGGTGTCAAGTCGTCCAATGTAAACCAGAGGAAATCCAAGGCGTGTCGGCTGAGGGTCCGGGATGTTAACGCAATGCAGAACAGCGTACGTGCAGTGCTCCTGCCCAAGGTCGACGGGACTGATAGCCCTATTTCCTTCATTTCCGCATCGAGATCCTCTTTCGCGGCTATATGCGCCAGTATGTCGCGAACTATCTCTCCATTCTTGAGTGCGCGGTGCATCGTCTCTGGCCGTTCAGTCGAGTTCTGCACCTGAACTGCAGGAACGATAAGCAGAGGAAAGATATATGCTCAACTGTTTCGGTGCAGCTTCGGAGGTAAAGAGAGATAAGGGTGCATTTTATTTCCGTGAAAAGCGAGAATAAGCCGGAGAGGTTGCGCAGCGCTGGGGGCTGCATTTTGTCGAGACAATTTAGGGATATTTTTGAGGGTAAAATCAACATATAGGTCTATAAAGTTGCAAACTATAGTATGGCCGTGTGGCGAAATGGCATCGCGTCTGACTACGACTCAACGCGAATCAGGAGATTGCAGGTTCGACCCCTGTCTCGGTCATTTTTTAACTTTTTCTGCACTACTCTATGCCGACACGCAACATGTCCGATGTTATCGTTGGTCCTTCTTTTTTCCGAATCCTCTTTATTATCGTGGACGGAAGATAATACTCAGTGTTGCAACCTTCAAAGGCCCACAATTTGAACTCGGGTCCAGATCTAACAAACATACGTCCGCAACAAGTTTCAGGCCGCCAGGTCGCCACCTGACCAGGTCCCAATTCCCCTTTCATATATACCACCATGTCCGAGCTCAAGGTTGGGTCTCGTCCAGCTAGCCGCCGCCTGTACAGGCGCGCCTTGGCTGTGCTCGTCGCTCTCGCGTCGTTGTACGCCCTTGTGGTTGTGCTGGTTATGACGCCTTTCATTCAAACGCAGTTTCGTGACTTCTTGTTCTTACTCTGACAAAACTTGGCTGCTTACGACTCTTTTCCAGTGTCCTCTACGCGCATCATATTGACTCTTGGTTGTACAACAAGTTTGATCATCCAGAGAATTATGGCTTGGCTCGTGAGTGGTCCCAAACTTCTGTACTCGCATGTTGACCGCGCGTGTTTAATGTCGTGTGCACATCACTGTAGCTGGTAAGACGGTAAACCTCAAGCTTAGGAGCTCGGATAACACGACCATCGGCGCGTGGTTCGTCTTCTCTGATCCCTTCTACCGACAATTGTCTTACCCTCCTCCGCCCAATCGCAACTTTTCCTTCCCCCGCCGAGAGCTGATACCTACAGCTGTCAAGCAGAACCCAACCATCCTTTTCCTGCATGGAAACACTGGCACACGAGCACATCCACTGCGAACTGTGTTGTACACAGCGTTTACTGCGCGTCTGAAGGCGAATGTATTCGTCATTGACTACCGGGGGTTCGGGGATAGCGAGGGCCACCCCACCGTCCATGGTGTATCCAAGGACGCTAGGGCGGCTTGGGATTATTTGATGAGCCAGGGCGCGAAACCAGAGGATGTGCTGATTCTGGGACACAGCCTAGGAACGGCCATTGCTGGCTTGCTGTCTGCGGAGCTTGGCCGCGAAGGAATACATCCTCGCGGCACTGTGCTGATGTCGGTGCGTCTGTAATGTTCATTCTTGTCTATTCGCATTAACCTCATTGTGTCTCCTCAAGCCATTCTCCTCTGTCCGCAAACTCATTGACCAGTACTACCTCTTTGGCTGCCTCCCTCTCCTTAAGCCTCTCTCAGTAATTCCGCTGGCGCCACGTAAGTTTTGAAACGTCTTGTGATATTATTTTCCTCTCAGCTCACCTATCACATTCTATTCTAGGATTGATAACTTGGTCACTGGTACACCGTTTGATACCCTCACACTAGTTCCGGTACGTAACACTGGGGTCTTCTCAATTGCTACTGAACAAGCTTTCTATTAGGATATCAAATCCTCCGTCCTCATCGCTCACGCAGGTAAGCCATTCCGCCTCTGATGAAGCCTAGCAAGACCTTACCTGACCTATATTTTAGATGACGATAAAGATATACCAGCCTCGCACGCCTCTGTCCTCTTCGAAGCCTTCCTAGAACCCCACCTCCCTTCTCATCCATCTCTCCCCGAGAATCCTCTTTCGCACAGGGAATGGGACAATTACACGACCCAAGACACTCTCCGCACGAATAAGCGCAAGGCCGTCGTTTCTACGACTCATATCGATGGCTATGCGCTCTACGAAGAGCTGCAACCTGATGTAGTGGCGAAAGAGGGGAGAAAGGTCGCGCTCCTGAGGACGGAGCGAGGTGGACATGATATTGGGCGCGTGGAAGGCGTACACGACGCTATTGGACGAATGTTCAAGTTCTACTGAACCCATAGAACTCTTTTCGGTAGAGACGACTCTTTGTTGTAGGTTTGATCGTGACTGTATGTTGTCGGGCGCATCGTATAGCCTGTTATAATGTTATATAAATAATTCGTATTATACTTCTTGCAGTTTGTCGGGGGAAGTACGTATATGACAGACCGTGACTGATTCGGCGAAATCCTGGTTAGCAGATGGTAGAGTAACTGGAACGAAAATAAAAAAGATGACCGAGACAGGGGTCGAACCTGCAATCTCCTGATTCGCGTTGAGTCGTAGTCAGACGCGATGCCATTTCGCCACACGGCCATATTCGTGCTGAAGGAAAATAAAACTTGGGGCTGCCGGAACTAATCACAAGTAACGGAGACGTTTTGAGTGGAAGGTATACGGTTAATTCAGGCATTTGTTCGAAAGCACTCCCATGTCGTTCTGCGATACATGCAATTGGCTTTCTGTCCCTTCCATATCTGAGTGCCGATTAATGTTTTTAAAAAAAAAGAATTTTGTGCTGATTTACGGCTAATTACAGCGGTCTTTCGAATGCGAATATTTGGTTGAGGAGGGGCAAATTCTGAAGGTTATAGGTATTAGTATGCAAATGTGATCACGCCGACCCCGTCGAGCTACATAAGCGATCACTGCAGATACCAATAGAAAACGAAATTTCGTTGGCGTTATGCCGGCGCAGGCTCCACATCCAATCAAACTCCTGCAGCGTTTGCAGGCTTACTGAACAGAAGGAGTTGATCTTATCGCAGATATGTGCTGAAATGGCATTGGAGTTACTATCAAAGACACCTCATGAGCAGGACAGGAGGGTAGGTAATCAGGGCCTCACCTGGACAATTTATCAGGGCCAGCAATCAAGGCACATCGTGAACCAGCCACCCGATTTTGTACAAATTCCAGTGCTGTTGACGTATTTGGTAGCTGCATGAAGGGCAACTATCTCATGTCACCTCTCGGATTGTCCACACTCCCATGCGGCTTGCGTTCCGGTGTTCATGAATATTGTTCGACACCGAAGACCTTCTGGAAAGACATGGAAATGTTAGCGACGTTGGACGACGTAGGAGAACGTGGCCCTGTAGTGCGTCTTAGAGAACCTTGAAGCGTCTGAGCGGCACACAATAGAGGAGCAGGCAACGAGCGGCGACATGCTCGAGATTCGAAATAGAATGTATGGTCGAGCGACCTGCTGCTCGTCACTGGCATATGAAAGACTGAAAGTACATCGGACTATGCCATCCAGAAACCAAAGTGAGGACAATGGTCCATATTACCGGACTTGTTTTGGGTGTCAAGACCATTACTCGCATCGACAAGGGTGTGGATGAAGGCCGGAAATGAACTTGTCTAATCGCATCCCATGTGAGAAACGGGATGAAACTAACACATTTGCAACAATTCAAGAAAACTTACCTCGTCCTTCGACTCGAATGAGCCGACTCTGACCACTGCGAGCGCCTCGCGACAATCATTGCTGTTTGAGTAATTTCCCCACCTTGAAACTTTTTAACTTGTAGTGCCTCCTTCGTTCACTTTCTGATGGTGGCAAGGGTTGTTCCGAGCTGATAGAAGGGTGTCCGAGCCGGGCATTTGACATGATGGCGATGACGGTCGCTGAGCGAAGTGTTGACAGTCTGATGAATGCGACATTAATATATGAGAGTAAGGACAGGAGAAAGATTTTAGGTAGGGATATGGAAGAGGCTTACTTGCTGGAAGATATCTGTAGGCGCTTCTTCATGAACAAATGTCTCGATAGATAGCTTTCGTTCGTTCCGTGCATCTGTGCTGCTAGAAGCTTCATCTTCTGGAAATACATTAGTTTTTCCTGAATGCAATCCTAAGTCAAGACCGGGATCATACCATGAAGGCGCTATGCGTCATCTCCATCACACTAAAATATCCTTTTACATCTCAACGTTAACTCTCCAAAGGCGTTCTCATAACCGACATCGATTTCGACTGCTATTCGGCCTTCAACTGCATAGTTGTAGGGGCCATGGTCCTTCTAAGAGTCTCGAAAAGTCTATAAAATCAATGTAGAGAATGTCAGTACACCATATGGCTAACACGCAGATCGGCGGTCCCAAGTCAGAGCCCAGAGGATCCGAAAAAATATATGGCTTACCTTTGGAGAACGCAAAATTTGACACGGGCCGTGGTGAAACTGGCGAAGGTGTTCAAGAAAATAGAACACAGGAGGAATGTTGAAGGCAAGTCGGACGAGCTGAGAAAGAACGTTGAACGCGCCCTTTGTTTGTTCAGGCTGCTGCGTCCCACCAGTAATACTTAGCTCTATTTGTACATCCTCCATATCATCTCCAGAGGCCGGTTGATCATCGGCAAATCCATTAGTGGTGGATTTAAATATTCGGCCCATCTCAAGCATAGCTAGTTGAGGAAGAAGACTAAGTACAGGGAGATTAGAGTCAGAAGCACTCCGCGATTCGAGGAAGACGTGGAGAGTGGAAACCAACTTCAAGAACGGCTGCATTCGTCACTTACACATTTAATAGGACAGTCAAGTTGTCGATTCTGACACGATTACACTTGTGATTATGATAGCAATTCTGGTCGATTTTTGACCTGGAATTCTTCCAAACCACAGAATCGAGGACCAGAATCCGATTCATGTTGCACGAATCTCTCCGGAGGAGATTCGTGCAACGATTCTGTGATTCTGTGTTCCACGATTATGGTGACCAAAAAATCTCCATAATCACGACAAAATCAAGACTATAATCGGACCTATAATCGTATGAAATCGTCTACTCTGACTGTCCTATTTTCATGTAGACCGATGTGCCTCAAGGCTCACGCTGCCAGTCAGAAGGACATGAGATATGAATTCAGGGTAGGATACCGTAAGAGTAAGCAGTGAGAACATGAGACTGTAACGAAGACGACGAAACAAAGGAAGATATCAGTAGCCGAAGTGCACATATGGAACCCATGTCATGAATGCAGTGTCACCCTTTCCAAGGCTCTCTCGAACCTTCTTCGTAGCGTAATCCAAGGCATAGGCTGCCCGAGCACTGTCCAATCCCTCCGACCCGTTCTCCCTAAGCAAATATTGATAGAACTCTGTTGCGAACTTTGGCCCATGCATATCGGAAATGCTCCACATCGTGCCAACCACACCACGATAACCAGCAGCAAGCATACCAGCAGCGAGATGCACAACTTCCTCCGATAATTTGAGGTCTCCTTTGCTCGTCTGGCACGCTGAAAGGAAAGCCAAGTCCGGGTTCGGGATTTGCTGCTTCATGATCTCGAGCAGCTCCAGGCGGCCATCATGGAGACAGAGGCCGCTCTCGAGAGGTTGGTGGACATCTTGCACTCCATGGCAAGCAAAGTGAACCCAACTACGGCACTTGATCTCCGCCGTCACCTTCTCTCTAGTCGCCTTAGAGTCCTCCAACAGCAGGGCGTCGATGGCGGTTCCTGTCATCAACGCTTCGAGGGCATGCGTCTCTGTTCGGGTCGAGGGTATTGAGCGAAGACCCGGTGTGTTCGGTTGGCTGATAAGGACGAGGCTGGTACATCTGGAAGAGGTGGATGATGCAATGAATTTATCGTTAAGGGAGCGGACAGTTGGTGTATACGACGAAACCACAAAATCAGAAACGCATGATCCTGGCTGGTATGCTGAGCCATATATCCCGCTGCGTGGAGTGGGAGAAATGCGAGTGGGCCGGTCGGGCACCACCATATACGGCGGCGATCTGAAGGATCGGAATGGTACTGAGAATGCAAAGATCAGTACAGATAAGTTGACAATCGGCAACACCTTACAGAGTATCCTAGCGCTTCGAGAATTGGTTGGACAACGTTGCACCAAAGTTCTTTTAGAACAGACGACATGGATGGCGGATTACGGGAATAACGCCGAACAGCGCGATCTCCGTCGTCCACCTCCCGGTGCTTGAGGAGGTCGAATTGAAGGGTCTTCTGCAGTTGCTCTGCTTGCACGAGACTGAAATTCTCTAGAGGGATATGCAGAGGTTCCTCGAGCCCAGCTATAATAGCCAAGGCATCACATTGGGACTTCGTGAACGTTGAAGATGATGACTGGACCACCGGAGGGTAATAAGGAGAGGAGGTTGGTGGCCTTAGGTGGCTGAAGAAAGTCATGGAAATCCGGAAGATCCCGAATCTCTTTGAGAAGTTGGCTATACTCTGTAGCGTGGAGGGTATGACTTCGAGTGTCATCCTGAAGGCGAATGTCTTCTGCAAGTGTAGCATGTGAAGAAGGAATAGACGGGCTGAACGAGTTCCGTAGACTCTAAGGCACTCGCGACCTTATGAAGCGATCGGCCAAGGACGGACTCCTCATGCGGAGATTGTCAATTGGTGTACGGAGTTGGTTGAGCTGATTCCACACCAAGCAGCGGCCTGCTCAGCCATTCAAGGGTGAGATCAGCTTTATCGAATGGAGAGCAGCAGCCACAGCAGTTCCCACAACATCAGAATGGCCATGAAGGTTAGCATGACGGCGATGGATCGTTTGTTCCAACCCAGCAACCTCTGAGAGCAGACTAATGGCAAGAGCAAAGTCGATCAAGCAGCGAGAGCCATCATGGACTGAGGATAGCATGGCCGCAACGATGGCAGACTGCAGACGAATGGACGGAGTGCCATTTGCTTCAGCACCCTGACGAAATGAAGCAATGCTTCTGGAGTCAGGGAAATGGTGGGTGTGTTTGAAGCGACCTAAGTATGAACGCCAAGGTTGTTGAACAAGTCGCAAGGTTGGCATGGCCGGAAGGAGTGGATTCACAGCACTCTGGTGGTGGGATATGGCACGCTCAATATCCTGGAGGTCGCCAGTGTGTTCAAAGCGACGTTATACGAAGTTCCAAGGCTGTTGAACCTACTGGAAGGTCAGCGTGGCCGGAAGGAGTGGATTCGACAGCACTCTGGTGGTGGGATATGGCACGCTCAATATCCCGGAGGTCGCCCGTGCATTCAAAGCGACGTAAGTATGAATTTCCAAGGCTGATGAAGCGACTCGGAAGGTTGGCATGGCCAGAAGGAGTGGATTCGACAGCACTCTGGTGGTGGGATATGGCACGCTCAATATCCTGGAGGTCGCTAGTGCGTTCAAAGCGACATTGGTACGAATTTCCAAGGCTGTTGAAGCGACTTGGAAGGTTGGCGTGGCCGGAAGGAGTGAATTCAACAGCACTCTGGTGGTGGGATATGGCACGCTCAATATCCTGGAGGTCGCCGGTGCGATCGAAGCGACATCTATACGAAGTTCCAAGGTTGTTGAACCTACCTGGAAGGTCAGCGTGGCCGAAGGAGTGGATTCGACAGCACTCTGGTGGTGGGATATGGCACGCTCAATATCCTGGAGGTCGCCAGTGTGTTCAAAGCGACATCTATACGAAGTTCCAAGGTTGTTGAACCTACCTGGAAGGTCAGCATGGCCAGAAGGAGTGGATTCGACAGCACTCTGGTGGTGGGATATGGCACGCTCAATATCCTGGAGGTCGCTAGTGCATTCAAAGCGACATTGGTACGAATTTCCAAGGCTGTTGAAGCGACTTGGAAGGTTGGCGTGGCCGGAAGGAGTGGATTCAACAGCACTCTGGTGGTGGGATATGGCACGCTCAATATCCTGGAGGTCGCCCGTGCATTCAAAGCGACGTAAGTACGAATTTCCAAGGTTGTTGAAGTAAGTCGGAAGGTTGGCGTGGCCGGAAGGAGTGGATTCAACAGCACTCTGGTGGTGAGATATGGCAAGGTCAATATCCTGGAGGTCGCCGGTGCGTTCGAAGCGACGTGCGTACGAAACTCCAAGGTTGTTGAACTGACTCGGAAGGTCGGCGTGGCCAGAAGGAGTGGATTTGACAGCACTCTGGTGGTGGGATATGGCATGCTCAATATCCTGGAGGTCGCCGGTGCGATCGAAGCGACGTGCGTACGAATTTCCAAGGTTGTTGAACCGACTCGGAAGGTCGGCGTGGCCAGAAGGAGTGGATTTGACAGCACTCTGGTGGTGGGATATGGCATGGTCAATATCCTGGAGGTCCCCTGTGTGTCTGAAGCGACCTAGGTATGAATTTCCAAGGTTGTTGAACTGACTCGGAAGGTCGGCGTGGCCAGAAGGAGTGGATTTGACAGCACTCTGGTGGTGGGATATGGCATGGTCAATATCCTGGAGGTCACCGGTGCGTCCGAAACGACATTGGTACGAATTTCCAAGGTTGTTGAACCGACTCGGAAGGTCGGCGTGGCCAGAAGGAGTGGATTTGACAGCACTCTGGTGGTGGGATATGGCACACTCAATATCCCGGAGGTCGCCGGTGCGTTCAAAGCGACATTGGTACGAATTTCCAAGGTTGTTGAAGTAAGTCAGAAGGTTGGCGTGGCCAGAAGGAGTGGATTCGACAGCACTCTGGTGGTGAGATATGGCAAGGTCAATATCCTGGAGGTCGCCGGTGCGATCGAAGCGACGTGCGTAAGAAATTCCAAGGTTGTTGAACTGACTCGGAAGGTCGGCGTGGCCAGAAGGAGTGGATTTGACAGCACTCTGGTGGTGGGATATGGCATGGTCAATATCCTGGAGGTCGCCAGTGCGTTCGAAGCGACGTAAGTACGAACTTCCAAGGTTGTTGAACCAGCTCGGAAGGTCAGCGTGGCCGGAAGGAGTGGATTTGACAGCACTCTGGTGGTGGGATATGGCACAGTCAATATCCTGGAGGTCGCCAGTGCGTTCAAAGCGACATTGGTACGAATTTCCAAGGCTGTTTAACCAACATGGAAGGTCAGCGTGGCCAGAAGGAGTGGATTTGACAGCACTCTGGTGGTGGGATATGGCACGCTCAATATCCTGGAGGTCGCCAGTGCGTTCAAAGCGACGTAAGTACGAATTTCCAAGGCTGTTTAACCAACATGGAAGGTCAGCGTGGCCAGAAGGAGTAGATTTGACAGCACTCTGGAGGTGGGATATGGCACGCTCAATATCCTGGAGATCGCCAGTGCGTTCAAAGCGACATTGGTACGAATTTCCAAGGTTGTTGAAGTAAGTCAGAAGGTTGGCGTGGCCAGAAGGAGTGGATTCGACAGCACTCTGGTGATGGGATATGGCAAGGTCAATATCCTGGAGGTCGCCGGTGCGATCGAAGCGACGTGCGTACGAAATTCCAAGGTTGTTGAACCAGCTCGGAAGGTCGGCGTGGCCGGAAGGAGTGGATTTGACAGCACTCTGGTGGTGGGATATGGCATGGTCAATATCCTGGAGGTCGCCAGTGCGTTCAAAGCGACATTGGTACGAATTTCCAAGGCTGTTTAACCAACATGGAAGGTCAGCGTGGCCGGAAGGAGTGGATTTGACAGCACTCTGGTGGTGGGATATGGCACGCTCAATATCCTGGAGGTCGCCAGTGCGTTCAAAGCGACATTGGTACGAATTTCCAAGGTTGTTGGAAATGGCGGGAAGGTCATCATGGCCAGGCGGAACCGAGGCAACTGCGCTTTCATAATGGGAAATTGCTTGAGTAATGTCATCGACGTGTCCTGTCTCATTGAAGTGGCTGTGGAATGCCTCGGCACTATTAATGGCACTGAGAAAGTCAGAGCTGGCACCCAGTGCTATCTCTCTGGCATCATTCATTGCACCTGACCCAAAGGCCGAACTTGAAGCTACAAATGGCTCAATAAATGAATCTCAAAGCAGTCAACCTCACGTACCCACTGTGGAAGTCATCTTGACTGACATGGGATTGTCCTCTTTCACTGACGCAAACACATGCTCCGCTGGAGTGTCTACAGACACGACCATTTTAAGCGCATGTAAGGATGACAAACGACTGTCTGGGGCGTACCTTCCTCTGCACACGCCATGGCGTAAATTTCGTCCGAAGTGAATGCGAGGAGAGCCTCATCACCCCCATCCTTCGACTGAACAATCAACATCATATAACCGCCTTCGTGGTGACTGGATTTTGGCGCATTAGTTGGAGCTTTATCAGTTTGGTTAAAAACCCTTTTCGAACAATCACTCACAAGTCGATATTCTCAACTGCTTTCCATTTCGTAGGAGAGATCTTCGTGAGGCGCAAGGTCTCGAAGTTATCACTCCGCATGATGGCCAGCGTCAGCTCATCATTGAAGTGATCAGGCGACGAACATTCAAGGAAAACATCTAAATCGCAGAGTGAGGGCAGGCGGAAACACAAAATGAAACCAAGTCTTACCCTTCAATAAACCTTTTGGACTTGATTGTTCACTGGTACCGGTGACTACAGCTGACGAAAGGATGTTCGCAATGCTGTGCGCTTCCCCAGTAATTTCCGGTGATGTTGGTTGGTGCGACGCATCGTCTTCAGGGATAGACACATTGCTGTGGGGTGGTAGTTCGTATGGCAGATCGTCCACAGAGATCGAGATGGTTGAGCTTTCGAGTGGCTTTCCTGGCGTTGAACTGTGTTCAGATGTCGTGACTGTGCCCTCTGTCCCTTGTACCTTCGGAAAGCACGACTCAATACACCCCACACCGATGATTGCCGGTGGGACTTCGAGTGGTCGTTCAGAGCTCGAAGTCGTCCATCGCCGCTTCTTGGGAGAGGAAACATTCGCTGAGGATGAGCTGATAGTTGTGTCCGAGGTGTCCAGAACCGGAATTGGAGTTCCCTGCTGTGCGGCGTTTTCGGTTGCGGGTTCGAGCGGTGGTTGTCCTTGACTGTGGGCGACGGAGGCTGCGATTTCAACTTCATCAGTATGTCCAGAGGTGGCCATTGCGGATATTGGAGATGCGGATAGATTGGCAGAGCGTGTTTGGAAGACAAAAGTATTATAAAGGGGAAACGGTGTTTTGTTGGAATTTAAGAGTATGCGTCCTTGTATATGGAATCAACGCTGCCTGCCTCATGTTCGCTGTGCAATTTTATTGCGATATGCACGGAAGAAACAAGGGTAATACATGCTGCATCCCAAACAAGCACCAGATCCATGATCTGAGGCGCCTATCCTCAGGCGCTATTCATCATCGGAGACCATGACCACATGCCCACCCTTATCTGTCCCGGACCACGTCAGCGTTAAAATGGCTTTAGGGCCGCGAAGAGGTACCGTGTCCTCAACCCTCTTTCCACGTTCCTCCTTCGTCCTCGTGTTCATCGTCCTCCACGGTCAAAAATAGCTGGAGAGGCGTGGAAGAAACCTGTTACTGGGAACGATACTTCGGGGTGGTAGAAAGAGCGTTTGGTCTTGACAGCGATTGACATCTGATGAATGCAAGAGTCGGGCAGAATGTGAGAAAGTGATGATAGATATATGATAGGAATATGTGATGCTTGAAACGGGGTAAACAAAACGCACCTCACGGAAACCGTCGTTACTCCAGAGCACGCGGTGCAGTATGTCCTCGAGTCGCGGCATTGTTCTCATCGCCTGATTCTTCGTAGGCGAGAAGGCAGGTTCGCCTCGATAACGACAATGGGTCCATGGAACCGTAAAATTCTTCTGTCGCTAATAATCGTGCGCTGTAAGTAGTGATGTGCCGGCTCCGGCTTGGCCTGAAAGCCCCGGCTTTGGCCCGGCTTTAGGCGGCTCAGGCTTGGTCAAATCACGAGCCGGGCCAAAAGCCGGAAATCAGGCTTGGCCCGGCCCGGCTTTGGCTCAAGCCGGGGCTTTGCTGACAAATTAGCTAAAACATAATATAATAAAAATATTTTGATATCTACACGTAGATGCAACTCTAAAGTACATATTTAACTAATATACGGGTGCCTAAGGCATGTTGTCAACGTGCAATACCACCTGTTTTCGCACCCAAAATGAACATTGATGGTATTTCAAACTCAGCCGGACTTGTCCGTCAATGCATGGCCACATTACCACACGATCAAGTCGTCATCAAACTGACTTTAAAACTATTATTAGACCAAACTTTCGTGAAAGTACAGTACAAAAGTAAGTTTTGGTTACTCAAAGGTCAATTTTTCTCCGTTTAAATTCAACAAAAATCCTGCAGAAAGCCCCGGCCTGGGCCGACGGCTCGGGCTTTTCAAAACTTCAGGCCGGGCCAAAGCCGGCTCCAGGCCAATACCTTTGGCCCGGCTTGGCCCGGCTTCTTTGGGCCCGGCTTGGCTCGGCTTCTGGCCTCAGGCCGGAGCCGGCACATCACTAGCTGTAAGTGGACCACTCCAGTGGGTGTGGATCTGTAGGATGGAGACATACCAAAATTTGATGACGAGGTATCTTGGGAGAATAAATTTACTCTGCTCCTTTAGGAGATGGCGAGATGGACGAACGTGAGATACCCTGGCTTCAGTTAGGACAAAGTTTCAAAACCGCTTGGAAATCGGTGGAGCCGAAGAGGGCTTCCTTCAGTGCACTAACCTCCTGGCATGTCCATCTAGCTCGACCCCATTGACTACGACGCATGAAGCGTCGGGTAGCCATTACAAAAACGGTGGCCTGCTACAACGTCACGGTTGAAGTTTGAACGTTTGAACGTTGAAACAAGTTGAAACGTTGAAGTCCGAGTTTCTCATGGGCGGCGCACAACTCACCAAAGCCAACTTTAGGCTCGGATCAAGCCCTTTGTCAGCTTCCGGTGTTTATTTGTATATAGTTGCTTTCAGCAAAACCTGACAAGGGGCTTGCTTCAAAGTGTCACGATTGAGGGGGTTTGGTCGCTCGCGACGCTTGAAGCCAGTTCCGCGCGCATTTACCTAGTTATGCGCGCGTTTTTTAGTATAACATACGATACAAACAATGTACTACTCACACTTTTTTCAAACAACTTTATTAATGACCTGTGAACTGTCTAAGTAGGTGTCTTGACCCTATTTCCTTTCCTGCCTTCTAGAGAGGGTAAATCTTGAATTTGGACTGTAGCAGTTTGGCATATCATTTTTGCAGTATATATAAGGATGGATCCCGAGCCTCTTGTGAATAGAGTTTGTATTGCTGTGGCAAAGAGCTGTATAGTAGCGTTGCGATCTCGTTTTGCTTACAAGTCACGTGATTAGATAACCCATAAGCGCCCTTTATCCCAAGTGAGATCGATTAACGATTTTTGCAAGATTGCTCTCTATACTCAGCATATCAATGGGCTCAAAACACCACACCAACCCATATACTCCCAGAAGACAGCCAACGCGCTTAGTGCACGGCGCGCCTTGCATAGGCCTGAACGCGCGTATGTGACACGCGTGACGCAGCTCATCACGGTGAGCCGGTCGGTCAATGGAAACACATTTCCAACGGCGGGCAGTTCTGTAACCTAAAAATGAGTATCTAGAACTCATAAAACATATAATGCGGGAGTAATGCCCAAGCGCCCCATGAATTGGTTGAAAACCTGCGATGATAAGTCAAAATTAAGAAATTTGCATGTTTCGGCCACACATAGTGCTGTACTGTAAACAATTTTTATGTATTTTTATTTTTGAGTAGATAGACACTTGAGAATACATTTTAACTACAGTATGTACTTTGACTTTTGTTTGTGCGTCAATTTTTGAGGGAGAGCGACAGGAATAAGTAAACCCCTGATTTTGATGCATTCTGAAGCAAGCCCCTTCTGCGAAGGAGCCGCTGCTTGCGCTCGCGACCGGAGCACGTGGGCTTGCTCCGAACCTAAGCCAACTTGACTATTAGAGAGTTTGCGAAAGCCGCCAGCGGCAGGTTCCGCGTCTTGCGCCAAACTTGTGGCTGTGCAAGACTTCGTCCAGAGTCCTCGCAGCCTCCGTCGCTCATAGTACCAGTGTTGGACAGTCATGACTTATCCCGCAAAGTCACGGTCAAAAATCGAATGACTAGTCATGACTAGTCATGACCGGTCAATTTTGATTGACTTTTGACTGATCAACACGCACTTCAAAGCAGCCGCACATGACCCATGGAGACACTACGCATCACGCATCAGCGCTAAATCAGCACGCATCCCATCACGCACCACAGACGCATAGTCGTGTGGGAATTGATTGATGGCCATCAGTCTTTTGGGTCAAGTCATTGGTCAATTTGACCAATGACTTGACTTTTGTTGACTATGACCGACTTTATTGACTAGTCAATGACTTGTCCAACACTGGCTCATACCATCCCTACAACTCATTTACCTCAGTATTTTTTCTTTTGATTGCCCCAGCTCATACCGTTATGCATGGTCACCTACTTTTTAGACAGTCAGATTGCTTTTAATCAATGTGTTCTGGACATCTTGATGAAAGTAGAGGATGAGGTTCAGGAGAATACACCAGCGCAGATGCAAGAGGGTAGGCAAGCCATGGGCAAGGGTATAGAAGGGTATTCGGAGAGCCTGGGGATGACATGTGGCTGCGGCATTTTCAGTACTTCTATCTTAATGCTACATGTTGTACATCAAAAATTGAGTGGTTGCACATCAGCTTCACTCAGAGTGGTCACAAACACTTAGATCTCCCTGTCCTGTAACCAGAATTATGGAGAATTGAATTCAAGCACTCTGTATGCCTTTACAATGCTTTGCATACCTGATCCGCCTTGTGGACATTGAACTGTTTTTTCAACGGAATTTATAGGAGCAGTTGTTTTTCACACATCTCATGTATTACTGCACTGATTTTATGGATAATGGCATAAATAGAAATATCTTCTATCATTTGACTCTCTACACTTGTCTCATGATAAACCTGCCACAAATGCGTTGAGTTATGTGCGCATCGAGCTCGAAGCCGCCAGCAGCAATCGCACCCGGGAAAAGCTGCTAGCGGCTGACTAAGCAATGCTGTGCGGCTTTCGCAAACACCCTATTTGAGGACGTTCCGTATTTCGAGAGTCCGAACTGCCGCCGATCCGCCTGTCCGCCTGTCCGCCTAACTTCGCTTATCTCATCAGTGAAATTTCATCACTTTCTACTATCTTAGCCACCGCCCGCCCAATAGTTAGTGGAATTATTTCCCCCCGCTGTCCTGTGGATCCCGCGGAGGTCCACGCCATGAATATTATGGCTGTAACTGTATTGATAGAGTAGAAAAGGTGATTAGAGCAGAAACCCGACAAAATGGCAGGCACAAAACGGATGATGGCTCGCAAGGAGCAAGTTTAAGGCAAAAGCGACATAAATCTTGAGGATAAAGGGTGGTCCTGCATTTATGCACAAGGCGAGACCCATCTTTGTGTTCTGGAAAAGAAATACCGTACAAGGGTGGGTACGGGTTCAGAATGTTCAGACTTCACATCGGGAAGGTGATTAAATCGCAAAATACGGCTGTTTACCGCCCCTGATACGGGCGCTGTAGGCGCGCGCTAATTCAACGATGAAAATATATATATTGTAAGAAGTGCAGACGAATACAGGTACCTATACAAGGCGGGGAGGTGGCGCGAGGCGCGTCTACGGGAAGGCGCGCTGATCACGGGATTTGATGAGCACGGTCATTTTGGGTGGATTTGTCAGCCTCCCACAGGACAGGCGGATTGGCGGCGGTTCGGACTCTCGAAATCCGGAACTTTCTGCCCTATTTACCTCTTCCACTTACACTCAACTTCCGATATCCAAACGTTCGCCGACACCTGGCCCCATCTTGAAGATTTACATGTTAACACCCGTACGGCCAGCGAAATAAATTACATAGCCTTGATGGAAATCGCAGATGCCATATCTCCAGAGGCTCGGCCTTTCACTACACATAGCGAACAGCTTCTCGACGTCGGAGCCCTTCCTCTCCGCTTCCACCCTCTTCGTTTCCTGAACGTGGGCACCAGTTTTCTTGAGAGCTTCAACGTTGAGGCATTCTTGCTCTGCCTGCTCAAACTCTTCCCCAACCTCAAGCATGTCGACTCGGAGTATGGTGGAACAGGACCTTCTGCTTCTACCTGACGCACAGTCGGCCGCAGAATTCGTGAGGAATCTTCGAGGAGGCACGAGACGTCTTGTAAATAACTGCAGTATTAATTTTCGTTTCATTTCAGCTGACGATGGGTCTTGTCATCAGGTCTCAATCCAAAACTTTCTCAAGCAGCATGAGCCCGTCATTGTCGACAGCTGAGGGTAAGCTCTCTTCTTTTCTTTTCTTTTTCATCTCTGTTCCACTCCCTGTCATTTGTCCTCGAATTTCAGGAGTTGATACCTTTATCTTTCTTTTATCCTTTCCAATGTCCTATTCGTCGATTCTAATCCGATACCCACATTCCAGATACATTGCCAGACGCATCATCAACCGCCGCCCCTAGTGCAGTCACTTCGACCTTTATCACTCAATCTGCCTTATCCACGTCCACCGTCATTCCTATTCATCCATCAACGTTCAACGTTCAAGACTAACATCAATGTTATCGCAAGCGCCGAAACTACCACTACCGACGCAGCCAACTCTGCCATATCAACATCGACCACGAGCCTCACTCCTCCATCTCCACCTCCAGCCACCTCCCAACTGCCTTCCGAGGTCCGAGGAGCCCGACCCTTCTACTCAGCGGAAGTTATCTCCGCAGCAGCCCGATCCTGCGTCGACCCTGGCTTCATCGTAGTGGGATTACATTGGCTAGTCGACTGGGTCAGCAAGGCCGCCTATGCACCGCGCTGGTGCCGCCCCGTCATCTATCGCCTCTACCGCCCCTGCGGATGAGAGCGGGGGGTTCAACTGATGTGGATCGATCTGCAGGCGCGAATGCTGATGCAGGTACGGTCTTGGATGGAGGCGCTGGTTCTGCTTTCGGTCCAGCAGAGGTTGCTGAGAATGCCCCGGTCATCGCGATCGTACAGGAGCTTAGCTCGCCGCAGGAAGGTTCGACAGAGTCAGAGGAGGCTAGGAAAGTGGAATCGACATCACCTTTGGCTGCTCAGGAGGGTGCAGCGATGGTGGCGTGGTTATCGCCATGGTCGTGGTACTATTCTTCCGCAACCACGATGACGACAAACACGCAGGAGGAGAAGGCGGTTTGTCGAGCTTCAGCACGTCGCTGAAGAAGCAGAAGTGCCAAAGGAGGACAAATCATCGTCTCCTGCCTCTCAAGCACCACTAGCCGCCTCCATCGCCTCAGATGCGCTTCACAATTCCATGGAAGATATCGCCGCAAAACCGATCGCGTCAACTATCGACGCAAACCGCTCAGGGTGGGTGGTGCTGACAGATGCCAGATCGATTACGAAGGTGCTGGCTGCTGTTGTTTCCAACACCAAGCCAGCTATCACAGCTCCAGCTCTAAAGCAAGTCAATGCTGCAGCCTCGAATTCCAGCGCAGTGTCTGTGACTAGACCTACTCCTTCCAGTGTGGCATCTTCGACCAAGGAGTCGAACCAAGTTCGCGAATACGACGGAACACGCGCTGCAGGAGTTCAAGAAGGAACATGACGTCAAGCTAGATAAGATCGCTAAGATCACGTTGGAGGGCGATGGACCATCGAGAAGATGGTCGAGCGGTCGCCAACCTCAAAGCCAGTGAAGAATGGATGTCCGACCTCCGCGAGGCGGACGCCATCCTCGTCGCGACGCACTCGCAGGGGTTCTGTGGTATTGACATACTTGCTCATTCGGGATGGCCATATCGTTACCTCGCGGAACTATGTAGCTCAAGGGGCAGGGCATACCTATGCCTAGCATGTCCGCTGAGATGCCTATGGGGCCGGGCGGATTCTCTTCTGCTATCAGCTTGGGCTATATTGGCAATGCGGCAACGGCAACGGCGAGCAGAAAGATCCAAAGAGTCTGTTGTCTGGCACTATGTGGGATTCATTTGGGCCCGTTGAGGTATTTGAGTTCGACCACGATCCCGGGGCCGTATCTTCAGGTGGGTGGTGGAGCTTTTGTTGTTTCGTGGGATGATTGGCTGACGGCGTTTGGCCTCGGTAGTATTTTGAATCGACTGCGGCGCGAGAATAGCCTCTCAACGATCTATTCTGGCCTCTTCACGACCGTATCTCGTCCTCTTATTCTCCGTGCTCTTTATATCGATGGCGATGTCTACCAGTAAGAATTCCTTACTGTCAGATCTCTGCCGGATCACTGCTGACTTTCTCTTATCTTATCTCCGTCTTAGTTCGCCTGACTTCCTCTCCAAGCTCCTCATCCTCCTTCGGTGTATCCTGAACTCCGGCGTGTCAGATTCTGGGCTTTTGGCTCGTCTCTCCGAGGCGACCGCTGGGTCCTTGAATGGTGCTGGGCATTCGACGGCATATGAGGAAGTAGCGACTTTTTCGTGCGTTGTCTTTTGTTATTATTTCTGCCTCTGTATTATATCTGACCACGATCTTCAGATTGGCCGTCAGGTATCTTTTCATGCTGCTCATGAACAGAATGACTACGAAGTAAGCAAGCATGCGTCTTCTCTCCGTTTGATTATCACCCTCATCATTCTTCCTCGTAGATTCCCCGGTCTTTGCGCGACATCATCGCCGACGAGCGCGTAGTGCACTTCTTCGGGCGTGATATTTCCGAGCTGAGAGACGTGTTCTGGAAATGGCACCCCAAGACGTCGATTCTTAGGGATTTGAAAAGGAAGTTGCGACCTATCCAATGGCTGCCGTTGACTTTTCTTCGTTGAGTGGAAGTGTCATCGGTACGAGTAGCTTTTGTATTAGAGGTGTTCTTTTTCTGGGTGGAGGTTGGAAGCTCGATGTCGACATCATTTTTATTTTACTCATCTTTCCTATGGGATGTACTTCGCTGATGAGGGATGGAAGGTGGAATTGTTTTAGTATTCATATTCGCATTCATATTTTAATCTTCATGTTTTCATACACACGTTCTACTCATTTCTACTCGCATTTCTTCGGAACATCAGTAGATTATTTTTATCTTAGTCTAAATTGTAGTCACGTCGCACTCTTGAAAGACATCCGCGCTCAACAGTCCGATTACAGGGACAGCGGCGCATTGTGAACTGTGAACCTACCCTCTGGGAGAGCCACATGCTTAACTCAAGCTGCGAGATCTTGAAAAGAGCAATATGATTCAAGAAATTCGTAATAAGTTACAAAAAGCCAAGCGTTATGGATGGAGCGGCTACATAAGCGATCGCTGTATGTAGAGACCAATAGAAAATAAAATATCATTGGCCTTATCCCAGTGCAGGCTTAGGATCTAATCAAAACTAGGCTTTCGACCGAATGCAAGGAGTTGATCTTATCGCAAATAAGTATACGCTGACATGGTATTGAGTTACTATCAACGACAACGACACCTCATGAGCTAGACAGGCGGTAAGCAATCGGGGCTTCACCTGGACAATTTATCAGGGGAGGCAATCAAGGCAATTCGTGAACCAGCAACCCGATTTCGTAGAAATGCCAGTGCTGTTGACGTTCTTGGTGGCTGCATGAATGGCAACTGTCTGATGACATCCTTCGGATTATCCACACTGCCATGTGGCTTGAGTTCCGTCGTTCATGGCCATCGTTCGACACCAAAGACCCGCTGGAAAGATGTGGAAATGTTAGCGATGTTGGACGACGTAGGAGAAGGGGGAAATCGTGCTGTAGATAGAAGGAGCGAACCAACGTGTAAACTTCATCGACCACTACGATATCCATCCACGCCATCTTCTCCTCTGGTCAGCAAGGCTCTCAACATCGAAGAAATCAACCACCTCTTCGTTCCAGCCACGCTGTCAGAGTAAGAACTCATGACGGTCGCAGATTAGATTACGGCCATAACGCTTCTGTCTCAAAGGGGGTCATTGCAGTCTCGGAGCAAGCTATGGTGTAACGTACCTGCCTCTCAGAGAACCTTGAAGCGTCTGAGCCGCACACAACAGAGGAGCAGGTAATGAGCGGCGACGTGGTCGAAATAGAATGTATCTCAGGTGGCCGCATGCCCCGGGTGACGTCGGTTACATCACGTGACTCCTGGACACCCGCCTTTTTGGCGCGGCGGTTACGCGTCCGTCACTCGCGCGTCACGCTCTGGGCACCCCGCCCTGCTCGTAGTCCTTTTCTCTTCAGTGTCCTTCTTCTTGCCTTATTTTCTATCCACTATTTGTATCTACCTGTGGAATATTTATTTTAAAGCCTTAATTAAAGCCTTCATGTGGAAAAAGGCTTGGGTTCGGGTGATTACACTGCAGGTAATAGTACACAGAGAATAAAATAATAAAATATCAATTATCTATGCCAGGAATGAGGTCATGATTCTACACAGGTGCTTGGGCAAGCAGCGAAGAAACAGAGAGAGATGACCACTGACGACGTTCATTCTCTGTCCTCGCTGCTGTCCTGAAGTAGACAATGAAAGACAATGAAAGAACACACGACAAGATGAGCGTCTTGTCGTGTGCTCTCTGATACATGCAACGAGGGTAAGATGAGACGAGCAACATAGTAACGAGGGAAGGACGTATGTCCTTCCCTCGTTACTTGTCTCATCTCACCTTCCTTAGCCATATCTCGTCTCGCCCTCCGTAGCCACATCTCGTCTCGCCCTCCATAGCCACGTCATGGTGATTGGTAGGTGGTAGCAAGGGTCTGCACTTGCGGTCGTTGATTGCGAGGGTTCTTGGGGTGGCGAGGGTTCTTTGGGTGTGCGTAGCGAGGCGAAACACAACGGAGAGGGACAAGGTCTGGGACCTGCGTGAATCGGGTGGAGTTAGCATCGTCGTTGGCAACACGACTCATAACTGCACGGGCCTCCCACTTCACGGGTCCCCCTGTGTTTCTCCCCCCCCTCTCCTTCATCCATGCCTCAAAAATAGCCGGCCCACATCCCTCATTCGAGGGGAGGGACACACGGCCGCGGTTCCTGTGTTTTGAGTAGGGATTGCCTATGTAAAAAGTCATTACATGTTAGTAAAAATGTATTAGATATGTTGAATATTACATACTTACCTTCGTGCATTAGTTTTTTTGGGGAGCGGGTGGCGCGATGAGCGGAGATGGGCGTCGAGAACAGAGATTAACCGTGTTAGATAACAGTCGATGTGGTCAAGCGGAGTCTGAAATGTCGGGCCGTCTTTCCCTAATCCCTAACGATGTCCTGGGTTGGTCCTGGGTGCCGTGAACACACTAGTTATTGACGTAGGTATTAAGAAACACATAGAAATTAAGATCTTAATGTTGTCTACCATTTTTTCTATAATAAAAACTCAAGCTTTGTAGGCTTGTGGCCCGTAAATTGTGAGACCGGGGTTGGACCGGGGCCATCATTATGGAAAAATCCCCGATTGGGGCCATGCACGGCTAAAGGCCCGACCGGGGGTTGAGAAACCGGACTTCAAGCTTCACTGGTGGATCGTGTATTCAACTGGGTACGTGCCCGACCCTCGAACGGGGGGTAACCGGCGGGGTGCCCAGAGCCAAGGTGGACCCGGTAGTATACTCTATGTATGCTCGGAGTGACCGCTAATGCTCGTCATATGAAAGACTCTGAGCGCTTAGGACTATGCCATCCAGAAACCAAAGTGAGACAATGGTCCGTGTTACCGGAATCAAGACCGGTACTTGCATCGATAAGGGTGTGGATGAAGGCCGGAGGTGAACTCGTCTAAATCGCACCACATGTGATAAATGGGATGAAACTGACAGACTTGCAACGATTCAAGAAAACATACCTCATCCTTCAACTCGAATGAGCTAACCCCGACCACTGCTAGTGCCTCCTGACAGTCGTTCTTGTTTGAGTAATTTCCCCACCTTGAAACTTTTAATTCATAGTGCCTCCTTCGTTCACTTTATGATGGTGGCAACTTGGTGGTTGCGAGGCGATAGAGGGGCGTCCAAGCCGGGCATTTGACATGATGGCAATGAGCTAGTGTGCTGATAGTCTGATGAATACAAGGTTAGTAAGGACAGGGGAAAGATTTTAGGTAGGGATACGGAAGATGCTCACAGCTCGTATCTGCTGGAAGATATCTGGAGGCACTTCTTCATGAACATGTGCCTCAATAGATAGCTTTCGTTCGTTCCGTACATCTGTGCTGCTAGCAGCTTCGACGTTCGTCTTCCGGAAGTACATTAGTTTTCCCTGAATGCAATCCTAAAGCCAAGACCGGGATCATACCATGAAGACGCTACGCGTCATCTCCGTCACACCAAAATATCCATTTACATCTCAACGTTAACTCTCCAAAGGCACTCTCATAACCGACATCGATTTCGACTGCTTTTCGGCCTTCAACTGCAAAGTTGTAAGGGCCATGGTCCTTCTAAGAGTCTCGAAAAATCTATAAAATCATTGTAGAGGAGGTTAGCACACGCAGATGGTAAGATGCAGATCCCAAGTCTGAGCGCAGAGGATCCGGGAAAATAGATGGCTTACCTTTGGAGAATGCAAATTTGACACGGGCCGTGATGAAACTGGCGAAGGTGTTCAAGAAAATGGAAGGTAGGAGGGGTGTCAGAGGCAAGTCGGACGAGCTGAGAAAGAACGTTGAACGAAAGCGTTCTTTGTTTGTTCAGGCTGCATCACTCACCCCTACATCGCTTCGTAAGCTCTATCGCACCCCAGCATCGACCATTCTCAACTGGAGGTCGGGTTCTGGTAAGTAGGTTGAGTTGTGTCCAGCTGTAGCGAATCTGGCGACGTCGAGCAGATAGACAGCCCAAGGGGGAATTGATAGCTACGATAAGGACCTCTGTATCGACGATTGAGACCCCTCCAGAGGCCGGTTTCTCATTGAGAAATGTATCAGTGGTAGATTTAAATCTTTGGTCCTTCGCAAGGATAGCTGGTTGAGGAAGGAGACTAAGTACAGGGAGATTAGAGTCAGACGATTCGAGGAAGACGTGGACAGTGGCAACCAACTTGACTCCGACTGCATTCGTTACTACTTACACATTTTCAGGTAGACCGATGTGCCTCACGCTGCCAATAAGAACATGAGATATGAATTCGGGGTAGGACTGTACAAGCGAGTAGTGAGAATAGGAGACTGTAACTTACGAGGATGACGAAACAAAGAAAGATATCAGTAACCGAAGTGTACATATGGAACCCATGTCATGAATGCAGTGTTACCCTTTCCAAGGGTCTCTCGAACCTTCTTCGTAGCGTAATCCAAGGCATAGGCTGCCCGAGCACTGTCCAATCCCTCCGACCCGTTCTCCCTAAGCAAATTTTGATAGAACTCTGTTGCGAACTTTGGCCCATGCATATCGGAAATGCTCCACATCGTGCCAACCACACCACGATAACCAGCAGCAAGCATACCAGCAGCGAGATGCACAACTTCCTCCGACAATTTGAGGTCTCCTTTGCTTGTCTGGCATGCTGAGAGGAAAGCCAAGTCTGGGTTCGGGATTTGCTGCTTCATGATCTCGAGCAGCTCCAAGCGGCCATCGTGGAGACAGAGGCCGCTCTCGAGAGGCTGGTGGACATCTTGCACTCCATGGCAAGCAAAGTGAACCCAACTACGGGACTTGATCTCCGCCGTCACCTTCTCTCTAGTCGCCTTAGAGTCCTCCAACAGCAGGGCGTCGATGGCGGTTCCTGTCATCAACGCTTCGAGGGCATGCGTCTCTGTTCGGGTCGAGGGTATTGAGCGAAGACCCGGTGTGTTCGGTTGGCTGATAAGGACGAGGCTGGTACATCTGGAAGAGGTGGATGATGCAATGAATTTATCGTTAAGGGAGCGGACAGTTGGTGTATATGACGAAACCACGAAATCGGAAACGCATGATCCTGGCTGGTATTCTGACCCATATATCCCAGCTGCGTGGAGTGGAAGAAATGCGAGTGGGCCAGTCGGGCACCACCATATACGGCGGCGATCTGAAGGATCGGAATGGTACTGAGAGTGCGAAAGATCAGTACAAATAAGTTGATAATCAACAACACCTTACAGAGTATCCTAGTGCTTCGAGAATTGGTTGGACGACGTTGCACCAAAGTTCTTGTAGAACAAATGACATGGACGGCGGATCACGGAAATAACGCCGAACAGCGCGATCTCCATCCTCCACATCCCGTTGGTTGAGTAGGTCGCATTGAAGGGTCTTCTGCAGTCGCTCTGCTTGCACGAGACTGAAGTTCACTAGAGGGATATGCAGAGGCTCCTCGATCCCAGCTATAACAGCCAAGGCATCACATCGGGTTTCGTGAACGTTGAAGAGGATGACTGGACCATCGGAGGGTAATGAGGAGAGGAGGTTGGTGGCCTGAGGTGGCTGAAGAAAGTCGTGGAAATCCGGAAGGTCTCGAATCTCTTTGAGAAGTTGCCTATACTCTGTAGCATGGAGGGTATGTTTTCGAGTGTCATCCTGAAGGCGAATCTCTTCTGCAAGTGTAGCATGTGAAGAAGGAATGGACGAGGCTGGACGAGTTCCATAGGACTCTAAGGCACTCGCGACCTTTATAAAGCGATCGGCCAAGGACGGACTTCTTATACGGAGATTGTCAATTGGTGTACGGAGTTGGTTGAGCTGATTCCACACCAAGCAGCGGCCTTGCTCAAGCCATTCGAGTGCGAGATCAGCTTTATCGCAATGGAGAGCGGTAGCTACAGCAGATCCCACAAGATGAGAATGGCCATGAAGGTTAGCATGACGGCGATGGATTGTTTGTTCCAACCCAGCAACCTCTGAGAGCAGGCTAATGGCAAGAGCAAAGTCGGTCAAACAGTGAGAGTGATCATGGACTGAGGATAGCATGGCTGCATGCTTGGCAGATTGCAGACGAGTGGATGGGGTACCATTCGCTTCAGCACCCCGACGATACGAAGCAATGCTGTTCTGGACATCAGGGAAATAATGGGTGCACCGGGAGCGGAGGTGGTAAGAGTGGCCAAGATTCATGAAGAAAATCGGAAGTTCAGTGTGGCCGGAAGGAGTGGATTCAACAGCACTCTGGCGGTGGGATATGGCACGGTCAATATCCTGGAGATCGCCAGTGCGTTCAAAGCGACATGTGTACGAATTTCCAAGGTTGTTGAACCGAGCCGGAAGGTCAGCATGGCCGGAAGGAGTGGACTCAACAGCACTGAGATGGTGGGATATGGCACGGTCAATATCCTGAAGGTTGCCAGTGCGTTCAAAGCGACGCATGTACGAATTTCCAAGGTTGCTGAAGCAAGTCGGAAGGTTGGGGTGGCCAGAAGGAATGGATTCGATAGCACTCTGTTGGTGGGATATGGCATGGTCAATATCCTGGAGGTCACCAGTGCATTCAAAGCGACATAAGTACGAAGTTCCAAGGTTGTTGAACCAACGCGGAAGGTCAGCGGGGCTGGAAGGAGTGGATTCGACAGCACTCTGGTGGTGGGATATGGCACGGTCAATATCCTGGAGGTCGCCAGTGCGTTCAAAGCGACGTGTGTACGAAGTTCCAAGGTTGCTGAAGTGAGTCGGAAGGTAAGTGTCGTCGGAAGGAGTAGATTTGACAGCACTCTGGTGGTGGGATATGGCATGGTCAATATCCTGGAGGTCGCCAGTGTGTTCAAAGCGACATAAGTATGAAGTTCCAAGATTGTTGAACCAACCCGGAAGGTTGGGGTGACCGGAAGGAGTGGATTCGACAGCACTCTGGTGGAGGGATATGGCACGGTCAATATCCTGGAGTTTACCAGTGTGTTCGAAGCGAAATCTGTACGAAGTTCCAAGGTTGTTGAAGCAAGTCGGAAGTTCAGTGTGGCCAGAAGGGATGAATTCGAAAGCACTCTGGTGGTGGGATATGGCACGCTCAATATCCTGGAGGTCGCCAGTGCGTTCAAAGCGACGTGTGTACGAAGTTCCAAGGTTGCCGAACCGATGCGGAAGTTCGGTGTGGCCGGAAGGAGTGGATTTGACAGCACTCTGGTGGTGGGATATGGCACGGTCAATATCCTGGAGGTTGCCAGTGCGTTCAAAGCGACTCTTGTAAGAATTTCCAAGGTTGTTGAACCGACTCGAAAGGTCAGCGTGGCCAGAAGGAGTGGACTCGACAGCACGCTGGTGGTGGGATATGGCACGGTCAATATCCTGGAGGTTGCCAGTGCGTTCAAAGCGACACTTGTACGAATTTCCAAGGTCATGGAACCGACCCGGAAGGTCAGCGTGGCCGGAAGGAGTGGATTCGACAGCATTCTGATGGTGGGATATGGCATGGTCAATATCCTGGAGGTCGCCAGTGCATTCAAAGCGACATAAGTATGAAGTTCCAAGGATGTTGAACCAACGCGGAAGGTTAGCATGGCCGGAAGGAGTGGATTCGACAGCACTCCGGTGGTAGAATATGGCATGGTCAATATACTGGAGGTCGCCAGTGCATTCAAAGCGACCTAAGTACGAACTTCCAAGGTTATTGAAGTAAGTCGGAAGGTTGGGGTGGCCGGAAGGAGTGGATTCGACAACACTCTGGTGGTGGGATATGGCACGATCATTATCCTGGAGGTCGCCGGTGCGTTTGAAGCGACTTAAGTACGAATTTCCAAGGTTGTTGGAAATGGCGGGAAGCATATCAAGGCCGGGCGGAACCGAGGAAACTGCGCTTTCATAATGGGAAATTACTTGAGTAATGTCGTCGATGTTTCCTGTCTCTTCGAAGCGGCGCTCGAATGCCTGGGCACTACTAATGGCACAGCGCCAGTCGGACATGGCACCCAGTGCTAGCAGGGCGTCTAGCCCTCTGGCGGCATCCATAGCACCTGACCCAAAGGTCGAACTTGAAGCTACAAGTGGATCAATAAACAGATCTGAAAGCAGTCAACCTCACATACCCACTGTGGAAGTCATCTTGACTGACATGGGATTGTCCTCTTTCACTGACGCAAACACATGCTCTGCTGGAGTGTCTACAGACACGACCATTTTAAGCGCATGTAGGAAGGACAAACGACTATCTTGGGCGCACCTTCCTCTGCACACGCCATGGCGTAAATTTCATCTGCAGTGAATGCAAGGAAAGCCTCATCACCCCCATCCTTCGACTGAACGATCAACATCATACAATCGCCATCGTGGTGACTGGATTTTGGTGCATTAGCCGGAGCTTTATCGGTTTGGTTAAAAATGGTTTTCGAAAAATCACTCACAAGTCGATATTCTCAACAGCTTTCCATTTCGTAGGAGATATCTTCGTGAGGCGCAAGGTCTCGAAGTTACCATTCCGCATGATGGCCAGCGTTAGCTCATCATTGAAGGGATGAGGTGACGAACATTCAAGGAAAATATCTAAATCGCAGAGTGAGGGCAGGCGGAAACCCAAAACGAAACTAAGTCTTACCCTTCAATAAACCTTTTTGACGTGATTGTTCACTGGTACCGGTGAATGCAGCTGCTGAAATGGTGTTCGCAATGCCTTGCGGTTCCTCAGTAATTTCCGGTGGCGGTGGTTGGTGCGACGCAGTGTCTTCGGGGATCGACACATTGCTGTGGCGTGGTAGTTCGTACGGCAGATCGACCTCAGAGATCGAGACGGCTGAGCTTTTGAGTGGCGTTCCAGGTGTTGAACTGTGTTCAGATGTCGTGGCTGTGCCCTCTGTCCCTTGTACTACGCTTGGCATGGACTCAAGGTACGGAATGATTGGGTTCTGGGGTGGTCGTTGGTGTGGGGTGTATTGAATCGTGCTTTCCAAACGTCCTTCGTGCTGTGAGACGTTTTCGGTTGCGGGTTCGAGCGGTGGTTCTCCTGGACTGTGGGCGACGGAGGCTGCGATTTCAACTTCGTCAGTATGTTCGGAGGTGGCCATTGCGGATATTGGAGAGACGGATAGATTGGCAGAGCGTGTTTGGAAGACAAAAGTATTGTAAGCGGGAAACGGTGTTGAAGTTGTAAATCTGCACGTTTGCGTCCTAGTATATGAAAGCAACACCGCCTGCCTCATGTTCGCTGTGCGCTTTCATTGCGACATGCACGGGAAGAAACGAGGGTAAGAAATGTTACGTGCCGCATGGACGTTATGACATTCCATTGAATGGATGTAGCACAGATAAGAGAACAAGATTCAATCGGATACGGATAAGTGACATGACTGAAATCAATAACTTAGTAAATACCATAACGTCAGTTGAGATCAAGCACTCACTGCCTCCCAGACAATCACCAGATCCATGATCTCCGGAGCCTATCCTCAGGCGCTAATCATCATCGGAGACCATGATCGCATCTCCATCCTTATCTGTCCCGGACCACGCCAACGCCAAGATGGTTTCAGGGCCGAGAAGAGGTGCCGAGTCCTCTACCCTCTTTCCACGTTCCCCCTTCGTCCTCGTGTTCGTCGTCCTCCGTGGTCAAAAATACCTGGAGAAGTGTGGAAGAAGCGTGTTACTGGGAACAATACTTTGGGGTGGTAGAAAGAGCGTTTGGTCTTGACGACGATTGACATCTGATGTCCGCATCAGCGTTATCTTCGTAGAAGGGTTCGTTGTTGACGCATTCATATCCTAGGTTCGATGCAGTAAGTAGGTGCGATGCTCGAAACGGGGTAAGCAAAACGCACCTCGCCAATCGGAAACCATCGTTACTCCAGAGCACGGTGTGCGGTACATCCTCGATATTCGAGGAACCGTCGCGGTATTGTTCTTGTCGCCTTATTCTTCATATGCGAGAAGGAAAGTTCGCCTCGACAACGAGAATGGGCCCATGGAACTGTAAAATTCTTCTGTCGTTGATAATGCACTGTAAGTGGACCACATGGGTGTGGATCTGTAGGACGGAGACATACCATAGGATTTGATGACGACGCGTCTTAGGCCCTTGGAAGAATAAATTTACTTTGGGAGACGGCGAGATAGACGAACATGAGGTACATACCCCGGCTTCAGTGACGACAAAGTTTCGAAACCACTTGACTGAGTCCACGCAGCATCAGGTAGGTCTGATGAATGGGATGTTAGTGTACCAGAGAAAGAAAGGTAGAAAGCGTCTATATCTCACTCTTCTCTGTGACATGAATGGACAATAGAAGAGGTCGCGGGGTGGCGCATGTGTAGCTCTAGCCGGAGACGAGGACAACACTGCTGGCCATGGGTTGCGTATGTTGATGCTGGAATTACCGCTACAACGTCGAAGTCTGAGTTTCTCGCGTAGGGTAGTCCGGCTGACGGCGGCCGGGAAACTTTTTTGTTTTTGGAACGCTCCAGAACAGGGGTCACAGAACATTTTGTACTCACAGCAACTTGAATGATACATAAGTACCAGTGCTGCACCGCAGACTTCGAGTTTAAAAACTAAGTATCAGCCCCCTTCGAACTTCGTTGAACGTCGCGCTGACCTGCCGTGGGCTGACCGACGGTGTAGTGGATCAGTTTTGTGGGAAACAGACCTTATGTAGTAAATGGCATGTTTACTACATAAGACAATGTGCTAACCATGCTCCTCTTCGTCGACCGCAACAGGTCAGAATTGTCGATACGTCGCTCATTCCATTTTTATGATAATAAAATTGAACACTGACCCTTTCAGGCTCTTTTGACAAATGTCCCATCCACCTTGCCGAGAGGGTCAAGTTGCTTCACAGATATGTAAATCGCATTCGAACGTTCACATACTTACTTGACACTTACAGTACTTACTCAGCTTTTCACGCGCGCCAAGGAATCGCGACTGCGCTGTTTGTCACCACCTTGCAAGTTGGCACAAATACATTTGCAGAAAAGTAACCCGGGCCAACAATGGTGAACAGTGCCACTTTCGACAAAGGATAAAGGTGCCATGCCACGCGATTACATCTGATTTTCAACCACCATAACCAAAGTCACAAGCAGGACGGAAGTCAGAATGCATCCCGCTCTCCTTCACCAAGAAATCTTTGTTGAAATTCTAGGTCATCTATGGACTGAAGATGACTTGAAATTTCCCGTCGAAAGTCTAAGAAAGGCAGAACATTACAGGAAAGCCCTTCACGCCACGCTACTGAACGTTGCCCTTACCTGCCGCGCCTTTAACAAAGCGGCATTGGACCAATTGTGGAGGAACATAGACAAGATGTCGCATTTGCTGAGATTGTTGTCCGCCTTCAAATTGGTTTGCAAGGATAACCAATATAAATATGTCCGTCGTTTCGACCTTTATTTTTCCGCTCAGAACCACTGAAAATGTATATCTCTAGACTCTTGACGGTCCTATTCCGGATTCTGAATGGACCTTGCTCGATAAATACGCGAGGCGCGTCCGCACCCTCGTCTACTGTTCGGAGCCCGATGTAGAACAATCGGCCTTTTTTCGGGTTGTACAGAGGACGAACAAGCCATTCTTTCCCCTACTCCGCAACCTTTGTACAATAGGCTATGGTTCGGAAGTCAAGCTTCTAGTTTCTTCTTCCCTTCTTCGTGTTCACGCTATTCCAGGGCCACTCTGCGGTCAGCAAAACCATCCATTTATGTGGTCACTCTTCGAGTCCCTTGTGGAAAAAGCCCCTGACATGCAGTACCTCTACATTGGATATAGGGTTCCCGAAAGGCCCCTGGATTGTATTGCTAGATTGAAGAACCTCCGCCATCTAGGAATGTCTCAAGTCTCAAAGGGCTTGCGCAAAACTAGACTCGACTCGACTTTCTTTGCGAAATTGGCCAACATGGAACATCTTTCTTCGCTGAATTTCGATGGTCTGATGTCCTCTAGGAACGAGCTTCGCCGACCTGCCTTTGGCGATTTTTGTTCGCTGACAATGATCACCATCACATCCACTGTGCAACAAGTTGTCCCTCTCCTACAGTCAGGGACCTTCTACGCCCTGGAATCTTTCATTTTGACTTTCACTCTGGACGATAAATCACCTCAACGAGTAAAAGCGGATTTCGAAGAAGCCAGCTGGCATACATTCTTCCACACTTTGCATCAGAATACAGGCCAAAGGTTTAAGGAGCTCACATTGGGATATAGTATGCCAGATATGAATGATTTGCTGGATCAGGATACTTATGACGGGAGGTATAGTCACATCCATCCCCTTACTGCAGCCATATCTGCGCCAATTTATCCTGATCTCCTCGAGCTCAACCTCACTAAAGTTAACATAACCTACGCCGCCTTCTGGTCGCTTTCTTCTGCTCACATGCGAGGCTTCATCAAAGCGTGGCTAGACATTGAAGAACTGCGTATCTTCACGCCCAACGTTGGGACCATCGATTTCTGCGCCCTCATAGACGTCGCAGAAAATCTGCCCCGTCTACGATCACTGCTCCTTTCATTCCAGGTGGAGAACTTGCCAGACCTCGATACCATACCCTCCCTCTCGCACTGCCTCGTTTCCCTTGATGTGTGGATCTCTCTTATTTCCGGCCCAGCACCTATGAGCTTTGCCCGCTCCCTTCTGAAGCTTTTTCCAACTCTTCGCGATCTTCAGTATTCTGGCCACGGTCCGTGTGCCGCGTTCTGGAGACGCGCTGGGGCGCTTATTCCTTTCGTACAGGAAATGGCTCGTCGTAATCAAAATCAAAATACCTAGGTGATCTCGACTTGACTAAGTATACTCTATTGCCTTGTGTTTTACCCGAATTATCGAGATTTCCTACCCTGCAAGTAAGTCTGTTGATCTTCCAGCCTCTAGGCCACAGGTAAATTGACTAATCTCCGTCGGATTTTTCTGATGGGTAACTTGAAGTAACTGCAACATAGAACGTTACTGCTCCTTCCATTCACGTTGTCAAAAGATGCCTTGTACCGTCAGATCAGTTCAATGTATTATTATGTCTTTATCACATTTACACCACCTGACGAGCCCAGAGGAAGCCTTACGTAAAGGGGAAAATCGATCCTTCAACTTTCCATCATCGATAGCCTTCCTTTACTCTCTTTAAAGTTGACGTTGAACGTTGAGCACCAGACTACTACCATTTTTCTTCAACAATGCATCCTGTACTTCTGAACGAGGATGTTTTCGTTGAAATCCTTGGCCACCTATCGTCTACAAATTATCTCGAATTTCCTCCGCGAAATGGAAATTCTGAACTTGAGAGACCTCGTTTATCTGCCTTGAATAACCTTGCAGTGACCTGCCACGCCTTCACCGAATTGGCGTTGGACGAGCGCTGGCGAAGAATCGATTACCTTACCAACTTGTTGCGACTTCTCCCTTCCTTCAAGTGTTTCAGCAATGGCACATATGTATGTCAGGCGTTTCCCTTGATCAATTTCTTGCTTGTTGGTTGATATTTTTTAAATTCTAGTACTTGGATGGTCCGATATTGGACGCACACTGGGACTTGTTGGATAAATATGCAAGGCGTATCCAATATGTCCTCTACGTTCCCCAGGACGCCGATATCGATCCATCTGTATTCTTCACGCTCGCACTCAGGGGGAAAAAGCCGCTCTTTCCCTCCCTTCGCCAGTTCTTTACAATGATGTACACCGAAGAACTTCTTCTTTTTGCATCCCCGTCCCTCCTTCGTGTTCACATGATGCCACTCAATAACGACGATCCCTTTTATCCCGCGAGTTGGTCTTTTATCGACAGGTTGGCGGAGGTCTCTCCTAACTTACGCCACCTCTATGCTCAAGTACCAATAACTGGGAATGCCTTATACTCAATTTTGAAAATGAAGAACTTGAGGCACTTGGGATTCTGTCAAGCAGGAAGGACAGAGACGCCTCTTGATTCCACATTCTTCTCCAAACTTGCCTATTTACAGCATCTTTCCTCCGTGCAA